>PVIA01008929.1:0-66313 GCA_004024845.1 Tonatia bakeri
CAACACTCAATCCACTGAGCCACACCAGCCAGGGCCGTATGACTCAATATTTTTATAACAGCCTCAAATACATTATTCCTACAACAGCCCTGTGAGGCAGGGAGTGTGGTCATGCCTGTTCTACCAGTGAAGGATTTGAGGAGAAAAAAAATTAAATGATTTGCCCAAGGTTACATTACTACTCAGAAACCATACTCACTGAGCTTCCAACCTGAGAGAAGGGATGTGGATATTTGCTCCCAATCCCATGCTCAGAGCAAGAAGAAATCTTTTGACACTGAGACTGAACAGGTCTGTTGAAACGTTGCATTTCCTCTTGGGAACCAAAACAAAGCTCAGACCTGAAGTTACGTTCCTACCACTGCTGCTCCCTGTCCCCATGCCTCTACAAGACATGGTATCTTGTTTCTAAGGGGAAAAGAAATGCTTATAAACAAGACTGCAAAGGCATCTTAAGACAACAAATCACTCATAAAAAAGGGAACATTCTGATGAGTTAAGTGTAAATGAATCAGAAACATATGGATTCAATTTACTTTAAAAGGCCCAGTGGAGTTTCCAAGTGAAGGGCAAAAGCCTTGGAGGAGATTATATTTGGGGATATATCCAAACCCAGGGCCATTAGTGCTGGCCAGGCCCAGGGCTAGGCTGGGATGGGTCTCCGAGGAAACCAGCAGGACAAGAACCTCAGAAGAGTATAAGGGTCACTTTCTCCCAACTCCTCAAGCCCAGATTTGGACATTTTCAAAGCAGCATGCCTCCTAGAAACACTTCCTAAGCATCTCATTCTGGCCAAGGGCTGGGACACCAAGTTCGGCCAACAATGCTCCTTAGAAACTCAGCTTCGACAACCCCGAAGATCCTCTCCCTTTGGATGGAGTCCTTCGACTACGGACAATGCCCAGGCTGTGGCCTCGGAAGATGAAATAATGATCATGGTCCTTTCTGGCAGCATCAGATGGGAAATGAATATGCACAGAAATATTGAACACGGTCAACTAAACAGGAAACAACAGAAGAAAAAGAAAAAGATCCAGACTCATCAGTCTGGTTGGGTTACATCAGCCATGAAAATAAACACAGGCCAATAGGCCTACAGCCCGAAGAGATCAGGCCGGTTTAATGGAAACCAGGCCACGAGCAGGTGTGTCTTGCTGGCCGTAATCATCTTTGGAGCTCCCCCGTGTTCCGTGCCTTTTCCGGGGCCCCACGTGGGATGAAAGGTCAACCACCAGGGAATGTGGGCCCAGTGTCCCCTCAGGGTTTTCTGGGCTTCCATTTCTTCACCCACCCAAGAGCCCTCTTCCAGGCAGAAACGCAGCCTGCTCTGTCTTGCTGATTTTTCTTTTTCTCACAGTGGCGTTGCTATGGAAACGGGCCTCTCTCACCCACCACGGCTTGAATCAAAGTTTGGGGAAGGGGGGAGGACTAAGAAAACTGAGCAAGTGGAACAGCATTCTCCCCAAATACTGCCTTAAATTGAAATCATCTGTTCCCATCTGCAGCCTCCCCCCAGTCCCCAGGCCACACCCAGGCAGCTGTGAGGGTGGGCGGGGTGGCCCTCCCTCCCTGACAGGGTGGGATGGCTGCAGTAAGGTGATACGCTGAGAAGAAACCCACTCTGGGCTGCTTTTGTTTAGCTCCCCCGGAACCCTGTCGTCAGCTCTCACGCTTGGCATGGGCCTCGCTGGAAACCGTGTCCTGGCCTCTCAGTCACTTCCCCCAGTGCCATAGCGATAACACTGGAAGCGCTGAGTGGGGCTGCCTAGGGGCCTGGAGAGCAGGGCTTCCTGGGCATCTTCTGTGGCCCTAGAAATCCCCATTGCCACTCCCTCCCCAAGAGGGGACTTTTCAAGCATTGTCTATGCCTCAGATCAGTCATTTTAGAGATTATTTTTTAGCTTAAAACTTTGATACTTAAGGCAAATAGCTGAGGTGAGACCAAATATGAGCTCCTTGACACCAGTAAAAAATCCATGAGGAAAGGGAAGGTGTGGACACAGGGTGGCAGGACAGTGGGGTAAAGGTAGGCAGGGATAATAGGGAGGCTGAGAACCTTGGGGATAGTTCACTGCATTCACTTCCCAGGTGCCTCCAGCCCCCGGATCGCTCTGGACTTGAAGCAGAAAGGGTCTGAAGCCTATGAGCCCTGCTGCTCCTCCACACGATGCCAGCAAAGATGGGCATCGTCGGTCCCAGTCAAGCATATTGGCTGAGAGGCTACTGTGTTCCAGGCATGGCTCTAGACACAGGGGCACACCATTGGGAAAAACAGGGCTATGGGGAGACAAATGCTACTCTGAGGAATCCAGTAGTGCTGTGGAGCATGGCAAGCAGAAGAGACTGAAGATGTCCCCATCATGTCTTCCCGGCAGCTGGCATGCAGAGCCTCAGGACCACTCGAGCCCCAGACTCTTCTTCTGCTGGTGCTGCCTTGGCGGGGAGGGCCCAAAGCTGTCCGAGGGAGTTCTTCAGAGGCAGTGCTGAGCTCTGGGGATTGTGGAGCCTGTGAGGCTGCCTAGGGCGGATGGCCAGGCTGCTCACAGCCTTCCTTAGCACTGCCTCAGTGTCCCAGAGTCTGCTGTATGAAGCGGGAGGACAGCTCCAGGGGAGCATGCTGTCTGGCGTGTTATTCCACACACAGATGGCTGGGACTTTGGCTGAATGTGGCCCAGCCTCCCAGGGCAGAGATGCTTCCGGAACCATTTACCCTTTTCCCTAGCATCCCAGACTCTCCAAATCCACAAGATTGAGTGGGTGCCTTTACAACTAGTGCCTTGTTGGCTGATGTTCTCAAAAGGCCTGTGGATGGACAGAAAGGTGACTAGGAAAGGGATAAAGGAGAATAGTGGGCTGGTGGTGCTAAGGAGGGGACAGGATTTGGTGGTGGGCTTCTTGCCCAGTTTAATTGTTTTCATCCACAAAATGATTCCTAACAGCTGGGCCAGTGCTCATCTTGGTTGTGTTCCACGGGCGGCTCGGGGCTGAGGGAAGCTGAGCACTTGGCAGGGGAGCTGCGAGGCCAGTGTCTGCGCACGTGAGCTCTGTGTAGGGAGTGGGGGGGGGCGGGCGCTCGGAGGAAGAAGGGGCTGGGGAGAGACCAGGCTGACTACAGGCTTCCAGGGCCTTCTCCCCGCAACGCAATGCCCAGGATGGCCACTGCAGGCCCTTCCCTGGACACCGGACATGTGACACGGCCTACAGCTTCCTGTCGTTTGGGCCAGCTTTCTCAGGTGGCCAGAGCATTGGGCCGGCAAGGCCAAGGGCAAACCCCACATTCCTGAGGAGAACTTGTAGTTCTCCGAGCTGCATTCTGTTCTGTGGCCCCAGGTGGCTGCTCTGACTCTGACAAACCATCCTGCCCACACCGGCCCCTGGTGCCAAGGGGGGCTGAGCAGTGCATGCAACCCAGGCCTTCCGGGCATCTGTGGCCCATCAGCAATAAAGAGCTGCACATTTCTGCCCCTGGTGTGGGGCTCTGGAAGGAACAGTGTAGGTCCTACCCAACTGACTCCGGGCGGAAGGGTTCTCAATACCTGTGCTAGTTCCTCCAGGGCTGTCTCGGTTACATGATTTAAATAATTTTAAAACTCCTCAAGATATGAAACAGTTGACAAATTGTTTGTCAAGTTAAGCACTAAAGGAGCCAAAAACTAAGAACCTCGCCCGCCTACAGTAGATTTCTATCTGCATTTCAGTCATTCATTCAACCAAGTCCTATTGTGTCCCTAAAAGCAAAAGGGAATGTGTTTCTGTTCTAATTAGTCATTATCACATTTAATGGTCAAAACAAAGCAGCTGCTGTTATTATCTCCACTTAAGAGATGAGCACTCTGAGGCACAGAGAGGGCATTTAACTTGTTCGTGTCACAAGGGTAAATGGCAGCGGGGGGATTCGAACCCAGACAGCTGGGCTGCAGGATGCACCCCCCCTGACCCCTGAGCTAGTCTGTTGACTGTGGGCAAAGTACCAAGCAGGGCTGCATGAGGGAATTCAAATGAAGACATGATGTAGTCACTGCCCTCGGGAATGCACCAACACCAAGGCGTAAGCAGTCTTTCCAGGCTGGCCTGGGCAAATCTTCTGCCTGAGCTAAATTCTGCAATCTCTGGGTATGTCTTTGAGTCTTCGAATGTCACTGCTGCCGCTAGACCATCATCAGACCCCTCTCCATTCTCTGCACGTCAAATCCCCACACATGCTGAAACGCTACCTCGCAAGCCTCCGCCTATTCTTCCAGACGGGACAGCCGCAGCTCCTTCCTTCCCTGACCACCACTCTGAAGTAACAGAAAGAATTAAGTGGTCCCTTGCCAAGCTGCATGACAAAGATGTTGTGTGGAGGCCAGAGGACACAGCTGAGTCGGGCCCGCCGCCCGTGCTCCGGCTGCAGCCCAGTGTGAACCAGGTCAAACAGCAGAGTAACTAACAGGACGTGCTGCCCCACCCGAGCCCGCCGCCCAGCTCTGCCAGCAGGGTCACCCTCGGCTGTCCACTTGCTAAAAGGTCATTTGGTATTTTAGAGACTTCCTGTCTAAACTCACCTGTGGGTTTTGGGGGGTGGTGATGCTTGGCCTTTGGCCCAGAACCCAGTCCATTGAGGATGATCTGTTATAAATTAGCAAAAATCTGTGAGATGATTTCATCAAGGGCTTGAGCGTTAATTAGGCTCCAGTCAAGGCTGAGTCAAACAGGGCTAGAAGGAGCCTGATGCCACAGGGCTGGAGATGCAGAGCGGGCCCATGGGCACAGGGTGCCTTCTGGAGCATCGGACCCACTAGGAAGGGCGATTAGAGGCCCACGCAGGGTGTGGACCTAGAGCCGAATCTCCGTCCGGGGGCAGGAGGAGCGGGAGGCGGGGAGCATAAAAACAGCTGCATTTTGAAGACAGAGAGCTGGAGATGTTCTGTCAGTCCCACTGTTTACTTCTGCCTCTGGATCCACCGAGAGTTGTTCTCAAGGCCAGTGTCTCTCCTCTTCTGTGGGGTCGGGGGCACCCTTGTCACAGAGATGTCAGGGCCTGGGGTGGGGCCAGGGGCCCTTATGAGCAGCTTGTAACAGCACCTCAGATCTGGACCAAGGAAATAGCACTTGGAAAAAATGCAGTGGTTTTAGCGACTTGGGACATAATGTGCATAAGAAAGAGGCATGATAAATCAGAGATGACAGTGAGGACACCGCTTTCCCTTCTGCAATCTGGCTTGGTTTCGTAAGCCTCCCAGGGGACTCCAGCCTCTTCCAGGAGGGGAGCCAGCCTGCACTGGGGCAAGGCTGCACCGGCACGAACCCTCCACTGCCCGGAACCTCCAGTGCCGGGGCCAGAGTAAAAGGCACTGACACCCTCACAAGAAAAGGCCTAGATCCTGAGGAGCTGCTTGGTTCTGGCAAGTCCCAGGAGGTGGTGGCTGTATGTAGGATTGGGCCCAGTGCACAGGCCTGGAGACAAGCACCTCACCAAAGGCCGCCCAGGAGAGTGGAAGATCAGCTCATGGGCCACAGTGAGACCCAGGGAGACAACACGCCCACGGTGCACGGGGAGGCGTGTTCTGGAGTGGCTGTGTACAAGCTCAGTGGACTTCCAGAAGTGCAGGGGACGCTGGGCCCCAAAGTCAGCCCAATGCCATCAGCACTGCCATCCCAGGCATGGCAGGGACACCCCAAAAGGCATTCCCAAATTACCTGCATAATTTTAGCTTCCCATGCACCTTTCCCAGAGGGTAGGTTATAGGGTTCTTGTTGCAAGTCATCCATTGGCATTTGATTCCTGCCTCTTCAAACTGAGGAAGGGAAAGAAGAATTAATTAAGACCTTGGAGTCCCTTCTAAAAATGAACAGCAAACTGGGACAAGGACAGTGAGCGCTTTCCAGGATCTCAGGACCTTGTCCAATTTCACTGTGTTCGTAAAGCCATTGGGCCCAGTTTGCCCAGAGTTCCTGGCGTGAAACCCACCATGATTGCTCCTCCAAAGAAGAGAAAGGCCTTGGAAACATTTGTCCCTCATTCTACAGAAAATCATATGTGACAGGAGCCCCCTATATTAAAAATAAATGGTTGTGGTTTTTAAAAGAAAGTTGCTCTACATTTCACAGGATCCCAAAGTGTTCAAGTTAGAAGGGACATTGCAAGTCATGCCGGCACACCTTCTGCCTGCTGTAGCCGTCTATTCCGACGCAGGGCCAGCAGGGTTGTGCCTCCAGGGACAGGGCACTGATCCCCTCAAGGGCCAGCTCACGCATTTCTGGACAGCTCTGTGTTTCAGATAAGTTCTCCCAACATTCGGCCAGTTTTTCTGTGGCTTCCAGCCAGCATTGGGAACTGAGTTTTCTGGAGTCACTATAAACACCTCCACTCCACTTTCCCTAAGAGAGCTTCAGAGCTTTGAAGATTGCTGCAGCCTGCCATGCCTGCTCACATCTTCTTCAGGCTAGATTGATTGGCTTGTCAAACAACCTAACTTAATAAGCCATTAGCTGCCTGGATCTTTTCCATTTAAGGGCAGTCTGGGGCAGGGTCAGAATTGCAGTTGTTCTGGCTTCTCCAGCAGCATCCACACGAGTGTCCACTGTGCCCTCCCCCCATAGCTGCATTGATGGACAAGCACTCTCTCCAGATGGCAACTCAGGTGCAGCCTCCATCTGACCCCGGGCAGGCTCAGATTTTAGGAGCAGAATGACTTGCCCCAGAGTGCCTTTCCACACACAGGTGAAATGGACCAAGAGCTCTGATGGGAAGGAAACACCTGTCTTGGGTACTGAACCCAGGAGCTGGCACACGGGTTTTCTGATGCATGGATGCATAAAGGAATGAAGGAAAGCAAGCTGGGATCAGGTGAAGAGATAAGCACTCCATAAATTGAAAATCTGTCCCTCAAACATCCTGAACTCCCTGCTCCGGTGAATCCCAAGTCTCTCCAAATCCAATGCATGGGCTCTGAGGCTAAGTTCCACCCACATTTAGCCACGTCACCCACCCCACTTCGATCTGTCTCCACTCCACTGAATTAACAGCACCTCCTCCTCTTCACACCCACATCAGCCTCTTCCCATTTCCTCTTCCTGCTCTCCCCATCTCTCCCCAAGGTCGCAACCAACAAGCCTCATCTATAAGAGTTCCAGGATGGCCCTCTAGGACCCCAAGTCCACAGAGAGCCAAGCAAGAAGAAAACCTGGTAGAAGATTTTGTGTTGTTTTGGGGACACCAGCTCATATTTTTTGATCCTAGGCTGATTTGGGAAGGACCCTGAGCAGGTGGCTGCATGGACAGAAATCCCTTCCTGTGGGGCCGCCTGCACAGAGGCATGTAGCCGTGAAGCCTGGTTCACAGGCCTCCTAGGAGATACGTTGTTACCCAGCACAAGAGGCAATTGATGTGGAAGTGGGAAGTTTCACATTTTATTTTCTCCCTCTGGAGTGAAAAGAAAAAGGAACTCTGGCCACTGTCCACAAGCCTCTGGACCGAGTCTATCTGCACAGGGAAATACCTCGCCAGGCCTCCCTTCTCCACCCCCACCTTTGGAGATAAACTCTGATAAAGCAGTAACAACTGGCTTTGCTCTTCTGACAGAAAAGGGATGACTTTCTTTAAAAGTCTTTCATG
Organism: Tonatia bakeri; assembly: GCA_004024845.1. Taxonomy (NCBI): domain Eukaryota; kingdom Metazoa; phylum Chordata; class Mammalia; order Chiroptera; family Phyllostomidae; genus Tonatia; species Tonatia bakeri. The sequence goes on from PVIA01008929.1 coordinate 7,598, forward strand.
TTCCACTGCTGCCAAAGCCATTCGAACAGCAATCCTTCCTGACGTCTCTGCTTATGGAATGAGGCCAAAGTGGATTTCTCTGGAAGAGACTCCGTCAGTCACGTGTTCTTTGTGGGGAGCAGCGGTCTAAAGCTGGGGTGCAGGAGCAGGAGGGACATGCTTCATTAGCTCAGGCCCAGCAGGGAACTGGGGGCTGAGTTTGAGCCTCAGGTGTGCCGGGCTGGGAGGCACCTGACAGCAGGTGGGGTGGAGGAAGCAGATGGGATTGTGCCTCTCAAGCATCCTGAGGGGGCAGTTTCTTCTGCTTACTAGGGACAGCAGAGGCAGTTTCACAGAAAGAGAGGGAGGGTGCTGAGCCAGCTCTGAAATATCCCTAAGCCCCTGTGGAAAGGGGTTGGGGAAAGGAAGGCATATTCAGAGTTCTCTGTTTCCCTTCAAGTTTTTCCAATTGCTGGAAGCACTTAGACTAATGAAACCTTTAGGGAGTAGGAAGTTTGTGGAAGGGGATGTGAAAAGGATGGGGACAGGGAGGCAGGCAGAAAGAGGAGGAGAGACAGAGAGAGCCAAGGAGGGCGGGGAGGAAAGAGGACAGAGAGAACGCAAGGTTGAGAAAAAGGAAGAGTGCGAGGACGAGGAGGGGAGAGGGGGAAAGTGAGGGTAGACAGGAAACAAAAAACATTTTGAGAGGAGAGGGCTTTAAATAAGAACGAGTCAAAAAGAAAGAGACTGATTTCCCTGTTTTTTAAAGGAAGACTAACACCCCTGTACGTGTGGACCACTTTGTCTTTATCCCATCACCTGTCGATGGACATCGGGTGCCATCTGCAATGGCACAGATGAACTGGGAGGACACTATGCGGAGTGGCGTAAGCCCATCACAGGAAGACAAGTGCTGCACGCTTCCCTTACGCGAGGTCTCTGAGACAGTCAGACTCACGGAAGCAGGGAGCAGGCCCATGGTTTCCAGAGCTGGGGGAGGGGATATGGGGAGTTTTTTGTTCAGTTGGTAGAAAGTTCCAGTTGTGCAAGATGAGTCAGTTCTAGAGATGTGCTGTAGAACACAGGGCTCAGAGGCAGCAACGCTGTAGTGTGCACTTAAAACGTGTTAGGGGGGTCGATCTCATGCTGCATTCTCACCACACACATGAAACAATCAAACAAACCAAGGGACACAAGGACACTTTCAAGGTGACAGATGTCAGTGATGGTGATGGTGTCAGTGGTGTACACATATGTCCAAACTCTTCACGCTGTATATATCAAATGTGTTCAGCTTATTGTCTATCCATTTCCCTTGATAAAGCTGTTTTAAAGAAGAAGGAGGAGGAGGAGGAAGAGGAGGAGAGGAAAGGGACAATGATCAGGAAAGGCAGGCCGAGTTTTTTGAAAGATTAAAAATCGGCAGGTCTTCCTGAGCCTATGAAACTCAGACACATTCCTGGATGTAATTTTTCCAAACCAAACCCTCCCCCCCGCCGCCCTCTTTTTTGGTCTTAGTTGCCAGAGAGTTTAAAGTCAAATTTATTGCCTAAGTTTTGTGACTTGGAGTCAGGTGACTGAAACATCTACATCTGCTTTGTGGAGAGAGTCCTGTATGTTACCCTCAGATGTCTCCCCTGCACCGCATTCCAGGCTTCCAGCCATCCAGGCACTCTCAAATCTTGAATAAAGGACAACACGCACACTCAGAGAGCTGGGAAAAAAAGGTTCTCCTGACCCGTCTCATCTCGGGGAGAGAATAAGACACGTCCCAGGGAAGCAAGATGCAGCCTGATGAAGAATGAACCCAGGGGCAGAGGAAGGCCTGGGAAAGGCAGGGTCTTGGGGGAACAGTCTTCCAGACAGGCAGCAACCAGAGAGATCAGTGAACCAGTTAGGATTTTTGCCATTGACTTATTACTCTGACTTGTTTTTAATTACCTAATAGCTTCCATTGGTAACACAGGAGCATGGTATACTTTTCCAAAGGTCCAAAAAGGTATTGAGTGAGAAGTCAGTTGTCTTCCCAGCCTTGTCTTTCAACTACCATCTTGCCCCTCCTGCCCCCAGGCAAATGCCGACACCATTCCTTATGTCTAAAGGGAGATGGCATGGTTCTCTAAGAGGTTCGACAAGGGATGCTGGCCCATCCTAGAGATGGGGTTGGAAAGACTCCTCTGTGGCAGTGATTCTTGAGCTGAGAGGTGAGTACAAATAGGAGTTTGCTAGTGAAAGAATGAATTGCATGTGCTAAGGCCCCAGAGTAGGTGAAGGTATAGCACTTTTGGTGAAATGACAAACAGATAGTGTGGCCCATTTGCAGAGAGTAAGGTGGGGGTGGGGTGGAAGAAGAGGCAAGACAGCAGGCAGAGCTGAGCAAAGGCTATATTAGGACTGAGATCTTTTTCTACAGAACTGAGTTGAGTCCTAACAGTTTGGAGTATATATGTGACATTGGTGAGGACAGAGCAGTTAGAAACTGTACAGTAAACCTTGGATGTCCTGCCCCACACCTGTTCAGTCTCTCCTTTGAGTGCAGCCACGGCCATGATAGACACTCCCACGTGGGCTTCATCTCATCTCACATCAACAGCCCCAATGTCAAATACAGGGCTGCTCCGACGATGCCCGTGCCAGGGGAAACCGGAGACATGTGCAGATGTGCAGGAACAGTTTGGAGGGGCAGAGGTGTTCATACTTCCAGAAGCAGCCCTCAGCCAGTAGCAAACCAGGGTCAAGGGTTAAAGGCTCCTCATGTGCCACAGGATACTCTTCAGAACATCCCAGATGGGTCCTAGCTGCCCACAGGGTGACCTCATTTATACAGTCTTACCTTGACTTTCTGTCTTCTCCCACTCTGCCTGCACCCCTTCTAATCTTGGGATTATACCCCCTAAATAGACAGCCATCATAGAAGTCCTTGTATGTGCTACTTTCTGAGTGGATCCCCCTTTAGATAGAGGCAGTTGTAGTTGGCGAGGTAAGAAATGACAGGAGCTTGGGACTAGGGTGGCAGCCATAGGAAGGGGCGGATTTGAAAGATATTTGGAAGGTTACATCAGGAGTCTGATGCAGCCTTGTTCTTTGTTACCAGTCTCTTTTATATTCCCTTTGACATTCAGTGTGGCCAGCCCAGGCTCACAGCTCATGGTAGGTCCAGGATGGAGGAGGGGCTGACCCCCTGCAAGCCCGTGTCACAGTTGTGCAAATGGCCACCTTATATGGAGGTAGAACGCAACAACCATTGCAAAACTAAGGTTACAGGGGGGTAAAGACAGTATTGCTAGGCAGCCCTTAGTTTAGCTGAATTTATAGTGGGACCCTTGGCAGAGATCCCCGACATGAGTGTCTTCTTTGGGCAAGACTGCGTGACCAGGACCATGGGAGTAGAGATAGAAGGAACAGCATCAATGGGGGAGCGGAAGGAGGAGGGACAATGACTGTTTCTTACGGAGCCACCACAGTTAAGCCCACACCAACCCTGAGCAATAGATATTATTACTCCCATTTTGCAGATGAAGCAATGGAGACTCAGAGAGGAAAAAGTAGTCTTCCAAGGGTCACGGAATAGCAAGTGGTAGAGTACAAACTTACACACCTGGCTCCAAATGGCTCCAAAGACTACGTCTTTAGGCCATCTCCAGAAAGCCCCTTCTCCACTCCCCACTGCTCCACGGCTGAGAGAAAGTCCAGCCATCTCTGTTTATGCTAGATTATTAGATTAGCTTGTTACCAGTTAGGCTGTTACTCAGTAGATGAGGCTCGCATGACCCTCGATGGAAGTGGAGAACAGACATGACAAAGACTGTGGCCTTGGCAGGCTGGGTGGCCTAGAGGAGACACTGAATGCCCTCGTGTTCACTTATTTAACACACAACTATGTCAAGTCATTTAACCCTTACAACAACTCCATGATGTTGGCTCTGCCGTCATCCTTTCACAGATGAGGAAACTGAGGCATAATAAAATGGACTAATGACTGACCCAGGGAGACACAGTTAGCAAGTTAGCAGAACTAGGGCTTTAGCCCAGGAACTCCACAATCTGTGTTTTTACTCTCCATTCTGTGCTGTTCCTCCTTCATCAACCTGCTCCACAAACACTGTGAGGTGCTTGCACCATGTCAGGGTTCCGTCAGATGCTGCTGTGGGCGTGGAGACTGGGCGAACTACAAAATGAGGCAACATGAATTCAGCCCTCAGACAGTTTATTCTCCCATAGACGCTGGATATTTTTATAAATGGTCATGAGAAAATGTAGGAAGTGACAAAGGTCTAATGAAAGGTAATGATACAATGCTGTGGGGACTGAAAACAGGAGAGAGATTCCCACGTGGGGGAAGTGAAGGGATGGTACATCAGTGCGTTTTTGCTGCGTAACAAACCGCCGCACAATTTAGTGGCTCAGTGGACACCTATTTATTATTTCTCACCGTTCTGTGGCAGGTCAGGAAGCTCTTCTGTTTGGGATGGGCTCAGCAGTGCTAGGTGATCTAGGATGGCCTCCCTCACCTGTCCCGGATGTCTGGGACAGAAGCGACCCCACGCCACGTGACTTCTTGCCCTCCAGATCTATAGTCCAGCCTTACTCTCCTGGTGCAAAAAAGGCTTCTGTCAACAGGAGAGAGAGAAAGCCCTGATACAAGTGTACTTTTTTAACCCCTTCCTCTGACATTTGCTAGTGTTTCCTTCACCAACATAAGCCATGTGGTCAAAGCTAAAATTCTACCTTCTGGAGAGATAGACTCTACCTTTTGATGGGAAAGCTGCAATATCACATTGCAACAAGATATGCTTAGAGGGATAAGAGAGATGTGTAGTTTTTTTGCCTCCATGACCAGTCAGGACCAGAGAAAGCTTTACCAGAAGGATGGGCCTTGAGAGTTGGCTGGGGTGGAGGCATATGGCAGATTTCTCAAATGTGGAGAAAAAAACTCAGTGGTGAGAGAGTTGAGGGGTCCACAGAGGCCAGCAGGTGCTTCATTTGGGCTAGAAGGAAAGCTGGAAAAACCAGTTGGAACTGCATCACGGAGGGGATGGAATGATGTCTTTAAAATCTTGGATGGAACCCAGTAGCTTATGTAAAGGCTGATCTCGGTTTGCAGGGCACAGCCCCGCCAAGAGAACCAGCCCCACCTGCATACCTGGTCACTTTAACAGTATGTTTCTCTTATTCCTGGAGCGTCTCCCCCACCCAGTTTTGAAGGGCAGAGAAAAGGACCTACGGTGGCTGGTCTACAGGCTGTCAAAGCTCTACAGTGGCCCGTTCTGAAAAGGTGAGCTGGGATGGTGGTAATTGGGGGGTGGGGCACCTGGGGGACTGAGGCACCAGTGGCAGAGGTGAAATGAGGGTGTGCTGAGTTTAAGTCAAAGCTGGGGCATCTACAGCCATGTTCAAACAGACCTTGAGGGAGCTGAGGGCGAGGAAGCCAGCAGGTAGAGAAAGGAGGAGTGCACGAAAAGAGAATCAGACACAAAGGGGGAAGACAATTTCTTGGAGCAGTCTCAGGGCCTGCTGGCGTCCCTGTCTGTGTGTAGGTTCATGGGCACTCATTTGCTCCTCAGGTTTTGAATGGCTCTGACCCTGCTTCAGGTGATGGGTGATTCTCTCCCTTGCATCCTGGTTAGAATATTAGAGTCCCGGGTGAAAACGTTGGATGGAATAAAATTTCCAAAAGAGGCAGGTTGGCCAGGGAAGGAAGGAACCTTGGTCAGGTTGCAAAGTGGGTTGGACCCCAAGTGGGGTCAGCATCCTAAACTGAATTGTTCTTAAAATGAGCTATTCCTTCTCTACCTCTCCTAGCTAGCAACTAAACATACTGTAAAGTGAAAACGAGCCATGATATTTTCAGAAAAATCCTGCGATTAGGTGATGTCTCAAATACTTAAGAAATGTTGGTGTGAAGTCTATTTATTTCTTTAGTTATCATTTCTTTCCCATAATCCGTCAGCTCTCACTCTCATTGTCAGAGAAGCCAGCAGCCATTCCGTGGTGCATTATTCCCTTTGGGAACATTGACCAAGGACACCTCAGCAGTCGCGCAGGAAAATGCATTTCCCTGGGAACCAGAAGTCACACAATAGTCCCGTGAGTACTGAGGGGAGAAGCCCTCATCATGTTAATATCCGATGAGTCTGCTCTGTGTCGCCTCTTTTGCTGTAAACAAGGACCGGCGCCGCTGCCAGAGCACAGAGTGACACAGCTACAATGTGACGTGTCAGCCACTCGTGTTTCTTTTTTACAAGACTCACTTTTATAACTTTGCAGTCAGCCCACTGACAGCCTATAAAACCTGGCTTATTGGAAGCAGACACATCAAGCAGGAGACATTACTTGTCAGAAACTGATCCAGCCACTTCAGGACATGAGTTCATCTGCAGGGGAAAGCCATCGGGAAATCTCACAAGGTGCAGGCACCTGTCCCGGGAAACCTAGACACTGCTGCTTGTGAAAACGCTCATGCTGGGTCCTAGTAGACTGTACATGATCTCGATGACTTGACTGCTTATGAGTCTTCTTCCAGTAGAATTCAGAGTTCCCTGACGTGGCCAAATATCCCTCTCAAAAGCAGTTCTAGTCTATTTGTGGCAACAGAAATGTCTCCTCTTTCGGGAATTCAGAGTGCTGGCATCAGGGACCAGCTTCCACTTCAAAGGAAGCGTGTTCAAACCAGATGCCTCTTTGAACTTGAGCAACAGGGGGAGGAGTCTGACATGCCCAGTTTTCGTGCATGTCCAACTCTCTTCTGGCTCAGCTCGACCTTCGCTGTGTGCTCAGAAACCACTTGTGTCCCCCAATTGGCCTCCTTGTGTGCAAATGGGACAGTGAGGTCTGTACATTGAAAGGTCTTGGGGAGCCTCCCTGTTGCCTCTGGTTTGTTCTCTTTTGGGGTGTGTCTTGGTTTCCTACATGACTCTCATCCCTCAGTATCCATGTGTTCAGCTACAGAAGGAAAGCAAGTCAGTCAAGTTTCATGATGGAGGCATCCCTGGAAAACAGGTCTCCATGGCAACCTCAGGGTTACCTCACTCAGCAGCATTCAGATGTTACTGACCATGGAAGCATTTTTTTTAAATGAAGAGCAAGCACCAACTATGTTTACACAGACAAAAGGGTTTTTTATTTGTTTGATTTTGATGTCATGTCCCTCTGTTCGGAGTTATTGGGGTAATGTCATGTGTTTGGGGAGTGTTTTGTGTGTAGAGAGCATTTTCCCCCATGCCTCTGTCTCAGCACAGAGATTTCTTTCCTATGGAAATAAGGGGTTCTTTTAGGAAGCCAGTGTCATTATTCATCTCTCTTCTCATCACTGCCTATTGCCAAAGAGTTGTTTTCGAATTTCAAAGCCAGAATTCCTATTTTCTTGCAAGATCTGGCCCACTCAGGCCTTGATTGGGGTTGTCCATGGGAATCCCAGGTGCTGGGGTGGGAGTGACCTCGGCCCTGGCAACCTTTTGCCCCTCCAGCCTGGGATCGCTGGCTGGGGGCACACGCATGGCCAACACTGCTCCACTCGCAGTAGCCTGCCGATGATGAGCATTATTGGGAATGACATCTTCAGTCCCTCTGCAGCTCCCCAAAGAGCTAACCTAATTGTTGGGAAACATTGGAGAAAAAAGATCTCTCTACGTCAGTGGTTCTCAACACTGGGGATAGGGGGGACATCATCATTTGACAAAGCCTGGAAACTTTTGGTTTGCACAGCTGAGAGAGGGGTGCTAGTGGCTTCTTGTGATTAGCGGCAGGGGGGCTGCTAAACATTCTACAATGCACAGGACAACCCCCCCCCCAACAACAAATGGCCCAGCTCAAAATGTCACCAGGGCTGTGGTTGAGAAACCCTGCTCTCTGTAACCAAAGTGGAAATCCAGCAAGGCAGGGATTCATAGCAGATCTCTAGGATTATGATGGAAAAGCAAGTGATGGGTATTCATATTAACTGTATGAATAAGTGCCCCTAAGAGTACTCACTAGAGAGCTCCAGCACACAAAATTACTTTCTTGTGACAGGGAGAGCTGGCAGTGCACACTACCCCTTCTGGAAAGCCTTTTCTCCTCTGAATTATGATCACAATCTGTTGTCTTACACTGCCTCTCTGCTGTTAAAATTCCTTTCTGCACCATTCCTACGGACACACTTCTTCCTTTGAGGTCTTACCAATTGGACTTAAACAAAGGTAGATTCTTCATTTAAAAGCAGTATGTGTAGCCCTGGCTGGGTGACTCAGTTGGTTGGAGCACTGTCCCATCCACCAAAAGGTTCTGGGTTCGATTCCCAGTCAAGGTACATACCTAGGGTGTGGGTTTGATCCCTTGGTCAGGGCACGTACAGGAGGCAACCAATGCTTCTCTTTCTCACATCGATGTTTCTCTCTCTCCTTCCCTCCCTTCTCCATCAATAAACATATCCTAGGGTAAGGACTGAAAAAGAAAGCAATATGTTTACTTTCTCTCTCTCTCTCTCCCTCCCTCGGGACAGGTGGAAACAGGAGAACGGGTGGTGTGACCATCAGGAGCCCACCACAGCCACATCTATAACTTACTTCATGCTTAATGGGCATTTCTTTGCCATCACTCATCTTCTAGTCCCCATGTCCTAGAATTATGACCTAAAATGTGACTCGTCTGCTGGATAAATGTAGGCACAGCTTTTGAATTTTCCTCACCAATGGAAGTGGGAGGCAGCCCCCAAGGAGCTCTGCTCCCCACTGGCATTTAAGGCAGAGACAGAGACCACACCAGGCCAGTTCTCCACGCAGACCGCTCCAGTTTCCGCTGCTGGCTTTCTCCCCAGGGCCTTTTGCCTTCCAAAGCAGAAGTGGCTTCATCATATCCAGGCAAACTTAGGTCAAGATTACAAGTATGGAGGCCCTCTGAATGTCACACCCACTAGCTCACTGCCATGGGGGAGGATGAGGTAAGGCTAAGGGGAGAAACTTGCTCAGTGGGCTCTCACTCGAGACAGAGTGGGCCGGGTGAAGTGTTTACTGTTTTAGCATTCTCTGTCTGCAGGATAGGGCTTCTCTGAGAAGTAGCACCAACTGGAAAAGATGAGCTACAGCAACAATTTTCAACCCACGTGCTGCAAGAATTCTTAAAGCATGCAATACCTGACTGTTTAGCTAAGGCCACCGACCTCTTTTCTTTTAGACTGTCAAATTTTAAAAAAATGACAACAGCCAACACAACAATAGCCAGCCAGTGTGAATGAATCAAAATTATACCTATTTTTTGTCAGATTGGCAAAAAAATATTTTTAGTGTGCCGCAGAAATTTAGTAATTTGTTTATGTGTTCCGTGAGATGAAAATGGTTGAAAATCACTGATCTAGAGTGTTCCACAGAGTTTCTGCTCCAGCTTCCCATAGTTGCTACATTTAAGAATGTGATTAAGGTGTTAAAGCCAAGAAAGCGTTTTAGAAGCTGATGCAGATCCTTTAACAATTAGGCATATATCCAGAAGAAAGTGATCTCAAGAAGCTACAGTAGCCAAACACCACCTCAGAGTGGAAATTAAATATATATATATATATCATATTAATGGACTTTAAGTTGCAACAGCACATCATGCTGTATTTTCCTGGGGGTGAGGTGCATCGTGTGGCTACGGCAGCTCGGAAGGCCGCTGAGCATCTGCACAGCTCTCATCCTGCCTGAGACAGCTTCCTGGGGAGCCAGACGCTTGCCTGGCCCATCAATGTTTGGGGCTGAGTCTGGGCCTGACAGACCTGCCCTCTCAGAGTGCACCTCGTGTTCTCACATCCCAAGACTAAATTTGCTTAGTCTACTTCATCACACGAGCAGAATCTGTTTCTGGATCCCGCTGGGACCCAGACAGCAGGGTCTTAGAGGCCTCTGCTCCAGCAATAGCCACTTCCAGCAAAAAGAACCTCTTGGGCCATTTCCTTTGCAGGGACCTGGGTGTAGGGCAGGCCCTCAGTCCTTCATGGACTTCTCTCCAGGGAAAGCACCAGTTTAAGGGCTTCATCACTTGAGCCCTTCACCTGGACTGTTGTTATCTCATCTGTTACTCTGCAGCCCAGGTCTGGAAAAATGGAGCCTGTTTCCAACAGGGGGAGAATCTTCTTGCGTTTCCTTGCAGAGCCTGTCAGCAAGTTCTCCGCACAAGTCCCTGGAGGGGCTGAGCTGGCCCTTCTGTTTAGGAAAGCCAGCAAATCCTTACAGATGTTTTCCTGAGCTGTTCTGACCAGGGCTCGGGGATTTAGCCCTGCCTGGTATCACATAGCCTCGGGGAGGCAGAGAATTAATTCTCCTTGGGGAGCAGGGAGCATATTACATGGCATCCAAATGTAAGTGTGTTCCTTTTGGATTAAGCAATGTTTTCCCCTCCTGTTTTTCTTTATTTAACCTTATCACTTAGTTCCTTGATTTCTTTTTCTTTTTTTCCTTAACTTTTTTTATTGTATTTTTTTCATTACCGGCTCCTTGATTCTTTTTCCTCCGCTTTCCTTGGCTCCCACGCCAACTCTGGTTCTGCAGGATCTAGTCCATTCCCCGGGCGCTCTGAGTGGCAAGATTTCCAGCCACTCCCCTCTGTGAGCTCCTCCAAGTCTCTCAAGGGCTTTACTTACTTTGTTTTCTCATCTGATGCAGAAATCCTACTCCGTCTAGATTTTCAGATCTTGGGCCTCCTACTTAGAAGTCACGAGCACAGAGAAAGTTGGGTGCTCAGGTCACAAGCACCTCCATGACCTTACTTGCTGCCCGATTCCCATGCTCATGGTGGTCAGCGGTCAGTACCAGCGCTCCCTCTCATCTGTCTTCCCCTCCCAGCTACCATCCGTCCGAACCAGGACCTGCCTGTAGACAAGCATCTGAGATGCTTCACGGCACCAAACAGACTCCTCACACCTAGTCTTTCTTTGACAGTGTGTAAGGCATTTCATCTCATCCTTTGAAATGAAACTTTAAATGCAAGTACCCCAGCAAAGGAATACCAAACCAAAGTCACAGTGAGACACGAGCGGCTCACAGTCTCGCCGAAAAGCAGAAACTTTATTTGGTTGTGCGGCTTTGCATGCCTGTCTGGGTTTGGCTTCGGGTTTCTTTTGGGAGAGGGGTGGAGGACGTGGGGTGAGAAGAGCAGACAAGTGTTGGACACCTGAAAAGGAAAGGCCAATGGGAAGACAGTTCTCAGTTCTTCACAGCTGTGATGTCTCCTCTGCTCAACGCTCTTCCTTCCTCACCTGCCCTGGTTCACCTCCCCAGCCAGCCTGGCTGAGCTGGCGTTGCTTCTCCTGGGTGAACACCAGCTCCTCGAGTGGAGGCAGCACTCGCTCCTTCCGCCTCGCATGCATTCTCTGCACCTCCTTCAGTTTCAGACAAAATGGCTTTCCCCAGAAATTCAAAAATGAGACTGTGTGCCAGGAGACACAGGTCTTTACTTCTCATTAACCACACGATCTGGAAAGGAACAGACGTGGAAGGAAAACAAGGCAAAGAAGGATGAGCCCTAGGATGGGGGAAGTGAAGGGAACAGTAAGAGTCTGCTGGAAATTCAGAGCAGTCCGGCTGGGCTCAGTGAGATTAAGTCTTGACACTGCGCATCTGTGCGCCAGGCCCGGGCCTCTTTGTCAGCGCCTACATTCCTGCTCATCCCCCATCTGTTCGGGATCACAGGGCCACTGAGCCCAGCAGGCTGCGCTCCCCAAAGCCCTGTGGCAACTGGGTTCTGGCTGGGCCCAGCGTGGGGAGCTGGCAGGGGATGGGTACAGGGGGAGAGCAAAGGTGGGCCATCTCTCCTTCCCTCTCTGTCTTATGCAATGTGTATGTCAGTATTTTTTTCTGATAGTTGACACCACACACACACAAAATAGACCCTACAGGGAACTTGAAGACTTCATGGCCCGAACCTATAGGGAGGGATAGAGATGCATCCAGAGAGAGAATGATCTTGTTCTCATCTTCTTCAAATACTGATTGCAAACGAGGCTCTGCCCAGTTGGTTTTCACTTTCTTTGGGAGTCTTTGCCCCCCCATCTGGGCAGCTGCCTAAAGACCCCAGAACTAGACCTGATGAGGTCAAGTTTCCGCTTCACCTCACATAGCAAGTAGCTCTCTCTGAGCCGCTTTGGTTCCGAGGCAAACACTCTGCGTGAGAAGCTGCCTCTTGCAGGGTGTCCAACAGGCCGTGTGCAGCCTAGGATGGCTATGAATGCAGCCCAACACAAAATCGTAAATCTACTTAGAATTTTCTTTCACTCATCAGTTTTCGTTAGTGTTTGTGTATTTAACGTGTGGACCAAGACAACTCTTCTTCCAGTGTGGCCCAGAGACGCCAACAGGTAGGACACCCCTGTGAGAATTAGTATGATTCTGTTGCTTCTTCCTACGATGCTGCAGAACCTTGCGTACATAACATTCTCACTATTTTAAAATGTTGCCCGGACTCTGGGTCTCTCACATTGTCCTGCCTCTATGTTTGCACTCGCCAATCCACACACATCGAAGGGGTTGCTTCACTACTCCCTAAAGAAAAACGAGCTTCAGAAACTAAGCAATTGAATGGCTCTCATTGTTATGGTTATCTTCCAGGGGCTTGGGCCCTGGTTTGAAATACTACAAGAAATGTGGTAAGGGATTTGGGATAAAAATCTGAATTCCTAACTCCACCAACAATTAACTCTCAATCCAACATTTTATTCTGTTTTATTTTGTTTTCAAACATTGAAGTAGTTATGTACTCTAAACATCTGTATGTTATATTAAAAATAATTTGCTGGATCAGGAGTTCTGGAGGAAATACAGCAGGAGGCATGAGAATGAGGAAGGTCATCCCACCCTCTCCTCCATCCTCTTTATCTTCTCGGCATCTCTGGTCTCATTTGGCTGGAAATCGTCCAAGGGCCAGATTGTAACCTAGGGAGTCAGATTTTGGAAAACTCACAATGTCACCCTAACCTCCGAATTGTCTCTTCCAAACTTAGGTTTCGGTTTTGTTTTCTTTCTTTCTTTTTTTTTAATGAAGGCAAGGCCAGTGAGATAAGAAGAAAACTAGGAGAGAAGGTTGACTCAGTGATCAAGTGAACAAGGTCTTCCAAGAAGAAATCTCCTTTCTTAAAAAATAAAAAAATTCCTAAAACAGTTTTTCCCTGTAGCGTCCTTTCTCTCCTTCCCATTACCAAGTTCCTTGGCAGGGCAGCCAGCTGGCCCTGCTCTCCCAGCACCCTCCCCTTCCCTGAGCCCCTGCGTGGTGACTTCCACCAAGTCCTGAAACTGCCGTGTCAGAGGTCGCCTCCAACTTTCTGGTGGTTAAATTTGGGGAACATCTTGGTCTTCATTTTCCAGATGCACCTGCAGGTTTGATGAGGCTGCTTGTCTCCATCCTTCCTTCCTCCATTGTGTCACTCTCTTTACCCGATCAGGGGCCAAACATCATCAGTGCTTTTGCAAAAGTCTCCATCCTTCCAGGGCACTACAATGAGCAAGGCATGAGAACTTCGTGCCAAATTGCCACCTTAGTTGTTGTTCTTTTTACCAGTTCCCATTTAGAGTTTTGCTTCTGTTTGTACCACCTGAGACACCCCCAATAGATTAGAATTCACAAATCATACCAATGATAATGCCACTGCTCAGAAACCTTCAATAAACTCTCTTTTGACTATCAAATGCCATTAAAACAACCAAACCTGGCACCCAGCTCCTCCCTGTCCTATGCAGATTCACATGCAGCCATATTCATTCACATATATGTAACTCCTTGCTCACTCATTACACCCTAACAGTGTCCATGTTTTTAAAAAATATAACAAACTACAAAAATAAGAAAAGAATGGGAAAAAATAGACTCGCAACCTCATGACAAAGTCCTTCTTCTGCCCACACCTGCTATCTGGCAACATCACCTGCCACCTGACACTCTCGGCCGAGGGAGCGCCTGCTCGCTGCCTCTCAGTGCTTCCGCCTGGCTCACCAGCTTCTCACTGCACTCCTGTCCTTACTCTGTGACCTAAACCCCTGCGCACCACTGATCCCGCACTCTGGCCTTTCCGATTCTTCACGGTCTTCTACCTACTGATCTTTCTTCCACTTTACTTCAATCGCACCTGGTGGTCGCACTCTGGGCCGAGTTCTTGGCAGAACTACCGCCTTCAAAATCGTGAGCACTAACACCTCGCCTTGGAAACCGCCTTCCATCATCCTGCGCACTTTGTCACACAGCCCTGGCGGCAAATATCTTTGCCCTCAACAGAACCTCCACCGCTTTCTGGACTCCCCTTCTACCTCCAGTAACATGTACTTAGTTAGGAAAAGAGTGTGGGTGTTCCTCAAAAACTAAAAAATAAAAATAGGATCCAGCAATCACAATTCTGGGTGTTTATCCAGAAACAAAAACACTAATTCGAAGAGATATATGCACCCCCTGTTCACTGCATCAGTGTTTACCGTAACCAAGACTGGAAGTAATCTAAATGTCCATTGATAAGTGAATAGATTGAGGAAATGTGGTATACTTATATAATGGAATATTACTCACTAGAAAAAGAAGAAAATCTTGCCATTTGTGACATAAATGGACAACATGGAAGTCGTAATGCCAAGTAAAATAAATCTGGCAGAAAAAGATAAATATTGTATGACCTTATATGTAAATTAAAAAACAAAACAAAATAAAAAAACCCACAACCAATAAAACAAAACAAAACAAAAATGAGCTCATGGAAATTGAGAAGAGTTGGAGGTCGGGGCTGGGGGCGGATGACATGGGTGAAGGAGGTCAGAAGGCACAACATGAACAAACCCTGGGGGCGGAATGTGCGTGTGACTGTGGGTAATAATGCTGCGTTTCATATTTGAGAGCAGCTGGGAGAGTAGATCTTAAAAGTTCTCATCACAAGAAAAAAAGCTGTAACTAGTTATGGTAATAGATGTTTCCTAGGCTTACTACGGTGATCATTTTGCAATATATACAAATATCAGATCATCACATTGTATACGTGAAGCTAATATAGTGTTGTTAATTATACCTCAGTTCAAAAAATTTATGTTGCCGAACAGACTGAATTATAAACATAAATATAAATGTGTGTGTGTGTGTGTGTGTATACAAACATGTATATATATGCCTAAGTATTTACAGTGATTTTCAGGGGTAGAATTCTAGGCATAGGATTATGGGAGAATTTTAACCTTTATCCATTTTTGTGTTCTTGTATGTATATTAATATATATCATATTTATAGCCAGAAAAACAAATAATCTTTAAAGTGTAAGAACTCAACTAAAATCCAAAGTCAAGAGAATCACTTAATAAATGCCTGCTATAAGGGTTCTGGTGGAAACTAATGAATGAATTTCATGATTTCCAAATTCTAGAGTGGTGAATAATCCTATCTAACAAGATATACTACTGGTATAAAACTGCCTTTGCCATTAACCTTCAAATCAGAGCCCTTTTTTCCCCATGGGATTCAAAACACAGCAGGCTCTCCAGGACATTCCCTGGGGAGAATCCAGCTACTGAATGCCACCTGCAATGACAGTGACCACAATGGTGCGACTGTTGCCGAGAAAAGAACAGGATGCCAGTGAGTCCCGATAACAGTGAACTGCAAGAAAGCAGTGGCTTCCTGTGGACAACAGGTGCCCAGGAGTATCTGTGTGTCCCCAGGAGGGTGGACCACAGCTCTGGTTGCCAAGAGTATGTTATCAAAAAAGGCCACTTTTTGATGGCCCAACATCCTTCCATTCCATTCTCACGCTGCCTGGCCCCTAACCCTTGGCTTCTTCTCCCTCCCCCAACCTCAACACACACACACACACACACACACACACACACACACACACACACACATTTTGGTTTTCTCCTTTATTCCCAAACTTTGGATTTGCCAACTAATCTTGGTTTCCCCAGCATGACCCTTGGAACTTCGTGAGAATGTTGGCTTGGACTCACTCTTTGGTTCTGTTCTTGATCCGTTGAGGAAAATCCTCACTCTAGTTCAGTGGGCCTGAATCCTGCCACTTCCCCACCTGCCACACTCCCAGGTGACTTCCCTGTCTCCCTGTGGGGTTCAGAGCAACAAGATGGACAGGTCTTCGAGGATACCTGGCAGGTGACCACAGGACAAACCACGAGTCACAGTGAGCTTGCAATACAAATCATCACTGCTGTTCTGTGTATATACAGTGTTTAGTTTCTGTATAAAGCTATGCAAAATAGCCAATATATGGCTGAGCATGATATAAATATAAAACATGATTTAAATATAACAATAATAGCAGTTTTGACAAAGCTGGCTTCATAGGGGCAACCCCAGAATTCCCCCCTGGATAGAAACTTGTCTCTGAGGACAAAAGCCTTTATAAGGCTGCTTGGGTTAACTGCTAATGTACCAGAGAAAGGAGAAAGATGCTTTGTATCAAATAAGGAGAGGAATCTGTAATTTTTCTTCTTAGAAGAGAGGGAAAGAGGGAAGCCAAGAAGACAATAAAAGGTTTGTACTAGGGTGAAAGGCTGGTGACGTTTTCTGGGGACAGTGGGCATCAAACACTGTCTGAGAATGGAGAGGGCCGCTCTTCCATTCAGGGCTGTGATCCTGTATCATCCCCCCAGTTTAGTACCCCCCACCCCAAGAGCTTCAGAAATATCTTCTCTGCTTACCCTTATTCTTCATAAGTGGAGGCATTTGGTCTATTTAACTCACAGAATGGACAGTTTTATGGGGATAAATGGAGACAGCGTTGTGTGCAGTACAGGATTGGCCCAGGAAACAGGAGAGGACTTGAGAACACAAATTCCAGTCTGTCCCCTCCCCAGAAATTCAGAGACAGATTGCCAGGAATTTTGGAAATCCATACACAACAGGGTTGGGAAATTTCTTGTGAATTTGCCCAGTCTCAAGAGAGGCAGGGAGGCCTCAGCTGATGCCTAGAAAACAAAAATCAGAATGCAAAATCATAAATACACACAATTTATCTAGCTTTTCTAAAATGCTGCTATATTATAGATTTATATACATAGATATAGACTTTTCTTTCTCTCTATCTATCTACCATCTCACAGTTGCATGGTTGACAAGCATGTGTTTCAACCTTCCCTCTCCAATTGCCCCCAAATGTGTGTTCTTTAAATCTAGGACAATACTGAGCCCTGGCTGGCATGGCTCAGTGGATCGAGTGCCAGCCTGTGAACCAAACGCTCATCAGTTCTATTCCCAGTCAGGGCCCATTCCTGGGTTGCAGGCCAGGTTCCAAATAGGGGGCACATGTGAAGCAACCACACACTGTTGTTTCTCTCCCTCTTTTTCTCTCCGTTCCCCTCTCTCTAAAAGTAAATAAATAAAATCTTTTTAAAAAAAAGAAATCGTAAAACATTTTTTAAAATCTAACACAGTACTGGGAAAAAAACAAAAACAGAAAAGTAACCAGCACAAATAAATGAAATTTTTAAAACATAAGTATAATTGGTGTACAGTATTACATTAGTTACATTAATTTCAGGTATACGACATGGTGATTCGACACTTTTATACCTTACGATGTGGTCACCCCACTAATTCCAGTGACCATCGGTCACTGTACAAACTTATCACAATATTGTTGACTGTGTTCCCCTTCACCATTTTTACCCATTCTCCCACCCCTTCCTCTTAAAGAAACCTTTTAAAATAGCAGCATGATATAAAATAAAATAAAATATATAGAAAGTGTCCAAAACTTTCTATATATGTGAAAACAGCCGAATCCAATTAATAGAAGGGAGAAAGGCCAATTTTAAAGGAGTGCATTTTAAGGCATACATTAGTAACAAAGTATTCTAATTATATTTAGAAAAAAATACATTTATGTAACCGGCATATTTAATGGCTTTTGTAAGAGGAAGAAAAGTTACACGGTATCTGCGTTATTACGTCAAGTCAAGTCGTAACAGAGCCAGAACCGCCGGATCAATGAGAGAGCCCCCGCCCCACCCCGCGGAAGTGCCAGCAGGACGCACCTGGACGGGCATGTCCTTGCTGCTACCATCCTCCCCTCTGTCAGCTCCTCTTAATTTCGATCTATGGTAGCTTCAACGATCCTGGGAGCAGCCAGAATAAATACCTGTTAAGGGCAAGGTTTCTGGACATTTGAGGTAAAGGAGAGAAGGCTCCATAGTGTCCGTTTGTTCCAGCATCCCTGCCTTCCCAGCCGTTCCTTCCTCCCTGCTCTCCTTCCAGACCCCGGTGTGGCGTGCGCGCACCCGGGGCTGGAGGTGCGGCCCCTTCTGAGGTCAGGCCTCCTGAGGGCGGAGGCTGCGCCCTCCCTGATAAAGGCAGAGGCCCTGGTGCAAACCACCCTTCCATCTGACTCGTCCAGCAACCTCGAGCAATGTTTTGTGACCCACACGAGCCAGAAGTCTTTTCTCTAAAAATGTCCCGTCTCCCTCAACATTTTTAGAGTTTGGGGGCTGAGCTGAAATGTGTTGACTGACACTTGCTGGGTTGGAAACATGGAAGTAGAAAGGATGCCATTATCGGGTGTCAGTCCGAAGGACTTGGGTCTGTTCACCGGCAGCTCTCTGACCGCAGCCCAGCCGGTCTCTCCAGGCCTCAGGTCCTTCACCTACAAAATGACGGAACTGAATTCAGCGAGAAATCACAGCATGTGCAAGGCTCTGGCTACACGTTTCACATTTATTACAACATTTTATATTCACCACAATCCCATACGATATGTACCTCCATTTCCCAGATAATTTCTAAAACCCCTCGACATACCAATATTTTTAGATTCCAGATAATTATGTTTCCTATCCAGTTGGATTCTTATTTTTTTTTTTGGCAAAGTTGCTTGAATTAATTTTTAAGGGTTTATTAAAGGCATTTCCAAAATAAAGAAAATTACCCAATGGGTTCAGAAAATGAGACTCCTCATTGCACGAATGAACTCTCTGTTCTTACTAAATTCACCCATAATTCATCTCCTTGCTTTCTTAGCCCTGTAGACATCCTTCACCTGCACGGCCCGACACCAATTTTCAGATGTGTTGTTTCTACGGCTACCACTCTGGGACGTTTCAGACGGAGGAGGGGCAGCGATGACGCGTGCGCGAGAGGCTGTGGAGCTGCACGTCTCCCCGTCTCCGAAGATCCACTCAGACAGGCATTTCCGCTGGCATCTCCCAGAACTGTGGGAGGCCATCCACATCTGAGTCAGGTGCAGCTGCCGGGGGTCATCCACTGGGAGCTGGTTGTGGCTGGCCTGCTCCCTTGCTCCGGAATTCCCAGCAGGTGCAAAGTAGGGAGTGAGCAGTGGAGTCTGAATTAAATGAGCAAAGCCCCAGAGAGGAAGCCAACTTTGCTGAGAGACAAAGGAATTTACTTTGAAGCATCTGCAATTTGGAACAACTTACAAGCACATTACAAGCTTCGACTCCCTTTTAACCCAAGTCCAGTTGGAATCCTGCGCACCTTGAGGCTGCTTGAGAGTAGACAAAGATTCTGAAAAGCTTACTCTGGGGGAAGTCACGGTAAACAAGCCTCCCAATCACCTCTTGCTATGAATTCTCTGAAATTCCAGGAGGTAGGTACAAGACCATCTGACCACAGATGGAGGAATAACAACTGTGTCTTAAAGGCACACTGGGCAGCTAGGTAAAAAATAATAATGTGGTCAATCGACCCATTTGTTTTATCCATGTGATGCCACCAGCGCTTCACTTATCCAGGGAAATCGGGAACCTGCACTTCCAGTCCCCATTCTGCTACTTCCTGACTATGTAATTCAGGGCACATCAATCAGCCATCTCTCTGGCTCTGGTTTCTCTACCTATAAAATCATTATTGGTCAGGTTGAAATTCTTTCAGCTGCATAAAACCTACCATTTGTTTTGTTGTCATGGAGACATCCTGAAGTTCAGTTAACCTAACCAGCTGCCCCAAAGGACTTACCCCGAGGCTGAGTTCTCCTTCTGCAGATGTTCAGGTAAAAAATCTGTGTGGGAAATGAGAAGGCAGCCTGTGGGCTTCAGGGCGTCTGCAACTCAGGACCTCTTTGTGCTAAAAGTACCAGCTCCTCTTAAGCAGAGAACTGGTTTCCCTGAACTTGGAGGAGAGAAGAGTCACTGCATTCTGAATCTGAATGAATTTAGTGCTCCGGGGCTAGGTTTGTAAGCAAGAGTTGTTTTTAAATCAGTATTCTTTAAACAGAGGTACATGAAAATTTTTCTAGGGGATATTCAGGCATTGGCAGTTGTAAAGAAATTAATTTTTCAATTTGCAACCTAAATTTGTATTCTTTCTCCCAAGAATATGTCTGCTTTCTATAGTTCACATTTCCCACTTTTTTTCTTTTGCCAGCCATTTTATAAAAAAACTCCATGCGTCTCACCCATGCTAAAGCTTACTAGAGTGTATTCCTCACTAGGCATGAGGGTCACCTGGGCACCACATACAAAGAGAGTTCTAGAAAACCTCTCTTCCAAAGGAGAGTCCCCTGACAGGGACATACGGGAAATGTCCTTGGGAAACATTGGAGCTAGAGGCACTTTACTTCATCTGGGTAACAAGTCAGACAAAGGCTATTTATGCCCAAATAAGAAACAGGACGCGGTGCTGGCCAGGTGGCTCTGGCAGTCAGAGCTTTGTGGGTTCCATTCCCAGTCGGGGTGCGTACAGGAGACAACCAATTAATGTTTCTCTCTCACATCGATGTTTCTCTCCCCCTACTTCTCTCTTTAAAGGCAATAAGCATATCCTGGGTGAGGATTAAAAATAACAATAACAATCAAAGAACTGGGGTTCAGAAGTGAGATGATTGTCACATGCTTACAAGGAAACTTGAGTTCAAAAATGAAGTCAGAATTTTTTCTACCAGGAATGGCCTGATGTGGCTAACTGGTCTGAGGCTAACTGGCCACTGGTCTGTGCAGCTGGGTCCGTGCTGGGATTTGTGCGTGAGGGCGAGTCTGCAGATCGCACACTCTGACAAACACGCTGCATAAAAGCACACAATAAAATAATAGCCTCCCTTTGAAATATTGTATTTGCAAAGGTGTGTTAAAATTAATAACATTTCCTCTTTCTCAATCTTCATATATCTGGGTAAACAAGAAGCCAGAGTGAAGGAGGAACATGAACAGGTAATTGTCATCCTAACTAGCCTTAGTAAAAACCTCTCTGGTAAGCTCCCCAAAGTTAAGAGAAGAAATTTATGACTAGAAAATGAATCTTCCTCAATGTCAGTCAGCTTCCAACTTTTTCCTTTCATCAAAATAACTGCAAGAACTTTTGGTTATTTTTTGCCAAACAACTCAGATGGAGTTCAAAGACACTGATATCTACAACTCTTCCCATTTCTTCCTATTTATTTTTATAAATAAGATTTCTCAAAACTTACATCTGTACAATGAAAAATAATAAAATTGGTGCCCAAACCTGTCTTACTAAAGAGCATAATACATTTATATGTAAGTATTTTTTTAAAATACAAGAATAAAGACATCTGTTACATTACACTATTTCCATTAATATTTCACTATAATATACAATACTTAAAACATTTATGATACATTTAGGCTGTTTTGCACAATTAAATACTGCTACTATTCCTAAGTGTAATAATTATTCAGAAGAAACTTTTTTTGATTCCAAAGAGATAAGAAGAAAGAGAAATAGAAGGAGAGAAATATTGGTGTGAAACATTGATCAGTTGCCTCCCATACGTGCCCAACTGAGGACTAAACCCACAACCTAGGCATGTGCCCCGACTGGGAATTGAACCTGCAACCTTTTTGATTTATGAGATGATGCTCTAACCAACTGAGCCACACTGGCCAGGGCCAAAAGAAATTTTTTAAATATATGGTCTCGGAAAGCTTTAAGAACAAATTTCAATTTATATACATATTTTTTTGTTGCAGAGATATATGATAAGATGATCAATGAAATACTTTCAGGCCAAAAAATATATTAGAATAAAATCATATAGATTTTATTTGAATAAAATCAAGTAGAAGAAGAAAATGGAGTATGGTAAACATTATCAACTGTTGAAGAAGGGTTTTTTCTATCATAATAAGTTTTAAATGTCAATTTAAAAATATGTGTGGGATATTTTAAAACAGTAAATGCTTAGGAATTGTCTTAATAGGTATGCGAACAAAAATGTCTGAAGATCATTAATCTATTGCTCATCTATTGAATGTTTGACAAATCTGAGAATGTAGACACATTAATTCAAAGTTTTAAATCCTGGACAGGGCAGCCAAAACAGAGAGAGGATTAATAACTCGCCTAAAGACACGTGGCAATGCAGCAATACAGTCAGACAACAGCCAGCTACCTTTGAGACCAGCCTGGCTCTCACCCCAGGGTCTTTGCACAAGCTATCTCTCATTGCTCTGCCAGGCCAGCTGTGTTAAATGCTGCCCCAGTGGGTTCTCACCGTCTGTGCTTCTCCTGAACAAATACTTCCAGCTACGTTATCGTCATGAATTTACTGGTCTGCAGCCCCCTGGAATAGGCCTTGCTGGGCAACAACTGCTTACATGCTGCTCGTGACTGTTTCTATTCCCAGTGCAGAGCTGGCCACTTGGGATGCTCAAAATATTTATTAAATGAATGAGGGAACCAATCAATCCATCGATTTTTTTTTTCAGTGAAAGATCTTAAAGAGCCTCAGCCTATAGTACAGAACTCTCTTGGGACTTGCAAGATGCATTTTCATATCCAGGGAGGATAACCACTGTGAGCGCTTCAGATCCTTTGGCAGATGCTATGATGTGAGGCATAATGAGCAGGCAAAGGAGTCTGTGAAAAACACACCAAGACTCTCAGGTGACAATGGCTCCCCAGCCTCTCAATCCCATCACTTATTTCCTCACCCCTCCCAGCAGCCCAAGCCTTCCTCAGCTCTGAACTTAGCTGGTCAGACCCTGAGGCTGTCCCTCCATTCAGAGTCTGTGCCAGAGTCCTGAGCCTTCCAGAAGGGATCCACACATGTCCAAATGGGGGGTACTTGTAAACCACCTGGACCCCTCAAAGGTGGGAAACTCTGACATGCTTTCAGGTAAAAGCTCCTGAGAATAGGTTTAAGCCTATTTTCTCTAAGGCATTCTGGGCTTAAGAGCTAAGGGGACATAGCAAGAATCTGAAAAGCAGCCTGAAAATGCTGGAACAACTGGAAAACTCAATACCCTCTCCCTTTCATTTTCATTTCATTATTTGATTTTCCTTCCATGCAGATGGCTTCTAATTTAAATGTCTTCACTCAAGTCACCTACTTTGTAATTTGGCTTCATCCTTGAACGCAGGTCTCCTAGCGCGTATGCCTAGCAAATGCCAGAGATGGTGGAAATGTGATCACATCAGAGAGAAGCATGCTCTGAAGACCGTTACACTCTGAGAAGGTGGACTGCTGCTCCCTTGGCCTGCTGCAGGGTCTTGGTCAGGCTAATGCTCTCTACAACCTGTATCTGGTTCTGGTTAATTCTGTCTTACCTTGGAGAATTCAGCTAAAGAAAGCTCATTCTGGCCTCCCAGACCAAATGAGGTCCCTGTTACTTTCTCTCATAGCAGATTTTGCTTCTTTCTAGCAGCTATCGGAACTGTAATGAAATAATAGTTGGGTAGTTATTCTTTAGGGTTTGCCTCCCTCCTTGGAGTATAGATTCCAGGAAGCCAGAGACTATCAGCATGTAGGCTGCACACTGCATCGCAGGCACATTATGCCATCCTCCACATAGTAGATGCTCAAAAACATTTACTGCATTAATGCAATTTACTTCCTTTTCACCTCATCTTTTACATGATTTTCAAAATTTTATTTTCCTTTTAAGGCCAAACTTAAATGTCCTCTCCCCCTTAAAGCCATTTGACAATGAGCCAACATTTAAATCAATCTCACGCCACTCTCTGTTCTGGTAGCATGTTACACGTAAGACGTGCTAACATCTGTGTGAGCCATATGAAATTGCTGTGTTTTAATGAGCCAAAGTAGTTGAATGTCTACAGTTTCATTTGACTAAATCTTATAGTTTCAGTTTTCATCTCTCTTGATGGTATGTGAATTCTCTGAAAACAAGAGCCCTAGTTGTTCATCTGCAGCTAGTGAAAACATCCAGCATAGGGCCTCATAGCAAGCAGATGCTCAATAAATGTTGGTTATTAGTATGCCTGAGTGACTAATTACTCCTCTGGTGATTTCCAAAGTGACCTTTACCCACTGGCCTCTTCCAAATGTGGGGCACTCCCTGATGACAAAATACCTTTATGGAATAAATTTATTTTTTCTGTTTCCAGTTGGACACCTTCACTCAGAGTCAAGGAATTCATTCGCAGCTTACAGAAACCACAGTCATGGAAAGCTAAGGTTATTGCTTGTTGAGAGAAATAACATCAAGATGTATGAGATCAGTTTAATGGCTGTGGTTATGCCTGCCAAGGGGACTGTGAAATTCTGTGAAACACCCCCACCTTCCTCCACCCACCCAGACAGCCAGACCCCTCCAGTGTCCATCTATGCCTTCATAGACAGCTGTTCAAGGGGGAGCTGGAATAATTACACACACTAATGACTTTGTGCTGCCTAATTGGTCTTGCCCACCTACCTACAATGACAGTTGAGGCCTCAACACCTGTTGCTGGCCCAAGCTCACCACAAACAGCTCTAAATCACAGGAGAGATGACAGGTGTTGTTGAACTAGCCCCCTAGTGTCTTAGTTCTTCAAGAACTTAAAGCTAGTTTTCTGGCAACTAAGCTTGCCCTAAGGCACTTTACATAGTAACCACTCGGTATTGCTGCACAGTACCAGGAACCTAATCCAATCATCCCAACTTCAGGAAAAGGTCTTCAAGTTAAGAAATCACATAAAAGTTGTAGATAGATGAGAACCCTCCAGAAACAGAGAACAGAAGTCGTCCCATTTTTTTGCCACCCTTTTAGGCTGAGACTAGGTGTAAGTCATAACACTCAACCAACGATTGAAAAAATAGAGTCTAACTGATGCCTTAGGCACCCAAAAGGGTTCAAGGCATTTATGTCCAACCCCTGATTTTCCTATGAAAGTCACAAAAGTGAAGCCTAATTCAAAGTCACGCATTATGTTAGCGGGAGAGTTAAAACTAGAACACCGATAGCCTCCTTGTCACTCTGTATCCTCTGCAGCTAGGTGTGGCCGTGGTGTTTGAAGATGACTGCTTTTGTATTCTTGCAGAATGTGTTATAAGTCTTGTGCTTCAGACTGCTTGGACTGCCATAACTAAGTACCATAGACAGGGGGCTTAAACAGACATTTATTTTCTCACAGTTCTAGAGGCTGGAAATTCCAGATCAAGGCGCTGGCCATTTGCTTCCTGGTGAGCACTCTCTACCTGGCTGTGGATGGCCAGCTTCTCGCTGGGGGGCTTACACAGTAGAAAGACAGAGCAAGCTCTCTGGAATCTCCTCTTATAAGGGCATGAATCCCACCATGAGGGACCCCCTCATGCCCATTAGCCCTCCTAAGAGTCTCACCTCCAATACCATCCCACTGGGAGTTAGGGCTTCAGCATATGTATTTGGGAGAATAGGAACACGCAGTCCATAATAAATCCATCTGAAGTCTGTGACTCAGATTGTATCTCTTGGTCTGTACAGAAAATAGCATATTCATGTTTTCGAAAGTAAATAATTACCTTTTAGGGAGCCATACGATTACATTTCCAATAAACTAAATACATTTGTAACTGATAATAGTCACAAATGCTATAATTGAGATTTTTTTCTCTGTGTTGTCCCAAAGTGAGTAATTTCTCACTAGGCCTTGGGAATTACCCATGTGGGGAAGCGTATGTAACCTGAGTGATAATTAGGTTATGATCTCAGTGCCCACAAACTTTCCTTCCTAGGGTATCATTCAGCATTTCCAAGGAAATTCCAAGGAGCATTGACTGAATTCCCCTACTAGCCTCTCACTCTATTCATCATCGAAGTACTGAAGGCCATTCCTGAGACTGTGTACAATTGGAGTGAATTTTCCCAACCGTGCTTCACACACAGATACTGAAGAGGACAGATCACTAAGTAGGAGTGGACAAGACCCACAACCAGCCCGTCCCCAGCCAGCCTCATCCATTGAGGCCTTAGGCCTCGAGATTGTTACATCTCAATTGTATTTTTATGTTTAAATTATCATTTAAAATCCTTGACAGTACAACCTGGTTTTTCCTCCCTCCCTTCTTCTCTTCTCCCTCCCTCCTTCCCTCCTTCCTTCCCTCCTTCTTTCCTTCCTTCCCTCCTTCCTTCCTTCCTTCCTTCCTTCCTTCCTTCCTTCTTTTCCATCCCTTTCTTAATTCCATTTTTGAAATCCTTCCTTTCATTTTGATCCTTTTCTGTTTGCTGTCAAGGCAACCCTGGACAAATCCATGGACTTGGAAGATGAAAGTTTTGCTCCTGAGCTTGGCATGCAAGCTCATTTATGCTCCTGCCCCTCCTCATACTTCAGCCTCCCATATGCTAAGCTCCACATGGGAATGGCTATGGACTCAAATTTCTGGTTAGAGAGCTGAAGTTGGAGAGGTTACATCCTAACCTCTCTAACTTCACTTTCCTCCTTATATAAAAAGTAGATAATAATACCACCTGTGTGTTAAAAGAAATGTCATATAGAGGCTAAGGACATTAGGTGGCACAAAGTAAGAATTCTATAAATAACAGCAACATTGTCCCACTAAAGACTGAGTGCCATAAAGTAGGGTCTGTGTTTGCTTTATTGTCATTTTTGTTTGGAGAGCATTTACAGCTTTATTGAGGTATAACTGATATGATGGTTTTGAGATATTTGAAACCATTGCCACAGTCAAGATCATGAACATATCCATCACTCTCAAAGTTTCCTCATGCTGTTCTGGAACTTCCATTTGCACTCTCATCTTTAGGTAATCACTGAACTACATTTGACCCTATAGATAAGTTTGCATTGTCTAAAATTTTATATAAAGGAATTCATGCAGTAAATACTCCTTTTTACTGGCTTCTTTCACTCAGCATAATTACTTAAGATTCATCACATTGTGGCTATCAATAGTTCCTTCTTATTATAGCTAAATATGTCTCCACTAGATGGATATACCAAAATTTATCAATTAGCCTATTAATGAATATGTGGGAGTGTTTCCATCATGGAGCTACTGGAAATAAAGGTGCTGTAAGCAGCCATGTCTAAGTCCTGGTGTTGATACGTACTTTTTCTTAAGTAAATGGAATGACTAAGTCACGTAAAAGGTGGATGTGCAACTTTTTAAGAAACCACCAAAGTGTTTTCCAAAGTGACTGTGTTAGTCAAGAATTCTCCAGAAAAACATAATCAATAGCATGTGTCTATAGAGAGAAATTTATTTTGAGAAGTTATTGATGCTGCAACATCCAAAATCTTCAGTGTGAGCCAGCTGGAGACACAGGCAAAAGCCAATATTGTGGTTCAAGTCTGAGACCATCTCCTGGCAGAGTTTGTTCTTCCTCAAGGGAGGTCAATCTTTGGTGCCACCCAGGTGTCTTAGCCAACTTGGACTGCTATAACAAAATGTCTTACATTGAGTGGCTTTAAAAACATTTATTTCTCATTGTCCTGGAGTCTGGGAAGTCTGAGATCAGGGTGTTAGCATAGTAGGATTCTGACGAGGACCCTTTTCCTGGCTTGCAGATGACTGTCTTCTTGCTATCTGTATGTATATCCTCACCTGTTTCCTCACCTGGGAGAGGAAAGTTCTGGTGTCTCTTTTTCTTAAGGGCACTGATTTCATGATGGAATTATCTAAACCTAATCACCCCCAGGGCTCCATATTTTAATGTTATCACATTTGGGGCTGGAGCTTCACCATATATATTTAGGGGAGACACACAAACATTCAGTCCATAATTTTAGGCCTTCAACTAATTGGATAAGGCTCAACCACATTATGGAAGGCAATCTGTTTTCCTCAAAGTCTATCAAGTTAAAAGTAAATTTTATCCAAAAGCACAATCAGAAATATCCAGTATAATGTTGACCAAATACTTGGGCACCATGGCCCAGCCAAGTTAACCCATAATACTAAACATGAAAAGTCCACCTTTTGTCAGCTTGACACTCATACAAATCTCTAAGCCATAATTAATCTCCAAATGAAGATAACAAGGTCATACTTCAATCTAATATGATATAACTATCCTATATACAACAAAAATGCACTGACCCTTCCCCAGAAGAGGACATTTTATGCCTTAAATGCTACAATGTAACATTACAATACTTAAATACTGTGATATGAAGTCAATACATACGTTACCTGATAAGGAGACACACATTCATAACACTCATGTCAACTCGGTGACTGCAGTTCCCATGGTGAGGTCTGGCCAACAGAGAAGAGCTATCACAGAGCTCTCCAGGGATGCTGGGGCTTCCCCCACAAACTTACTCCTCTCAGTGGTTTGAAAGGTATGTCTTCTGGACCCGCCCAGTGTGGGTGAGTAGGTTTTAAGTGACAAATCCACTCTAACACTCGTATCTCCTTTCCTCTACATTAAACTAAGGCAAGCCTAGCATTTCCAATTCACTCACTGTGGGTCCCTTTTTGATCCATGTTTCAGCCAACCAATCAAACAAGCCATTAGAACTCTTTCTAACTCCTTAAACTGCAACACCAAATGCAGAATCGCAGCTTTGGAAGCCTGATCCAATGGGAATAATTTAATACAACTTATCCCATTACACCATATCCTTAATATCCATTCTCACACATATTCCCTAGATTTCTTTTTATATACATTAGAAACATCAAAGAGTTCTTTCAGAGTATGACCTCATGGGTTATACTTTTTACCTCACCTTTAGGGGCCTGTTGGGTCTTGAGTCTAGTTATAGGTCAAGAAGCAAAGAGGGGTCCTGGGGGGTGTCCCAAGGAGAGTCAACAGTGTATTACATGTAACTGTCTCAAAGGAGGCCAATATACTTTTCTCAGGCAATGCAGGACTAATCCCCTCAGAAGGGAGTATAGAGGCTACAGGCTACTACCAGTGGGTTGGGAAGTGGTGGTAAGCCACTTCCACCAAGATCAGAGAGACCTCTTCTACTATAGCAAAGAAGACTCGTCAGAACTTAGGGGACCGATGCCCTCAGCTGCATCAGGTCTCCCCACACATCTTATTCCAATGTATAGGATCTCATTCTTTCCCAGTCAAGTCCCTTACTTTCGACAGATTCCCTGAGAGTCTGGGCATTCAGCTTGCATTGAAGAAGAGACTGAAGATTGCATGGAGAAATAGAAAGAGTTCTTTTTTGGTAAGGAATTAGCTCAGATGATTATGAAGAGAGAGAAGTCCCATGAATAGCAGCTTGAAGACCTGAGAACTAGGAGAGCCAATATTGTAAGTCCCGGTCCTGGTCCAGAAGCAGAGAAGACCAATGTGGGAGCTCAAGACCATCAGGCGGAAAGAGTGAATGATCTCTTATTCAGTCTTTTGTTCTATTCAGGCCTTCAGTGTATTGAAGAAAACCTACGCATACTGGCAATCTGCTTAACTCAGTTTACCAGTTCAAATGTTAACTTCATGCAGAAACATCCTCACTGACACATCCAGAAAAATGTTTACCAAATATCCAGGCACCCCACAACCCAGTCAAGTTGACACATAAAATTAACCATCTCACCAGGGAAAGGTGATGTTGCAGTTCAAGTCTGAAGTCCATCAGGCTGGAGACTCTGAGAAGAACTGAAGTTGTGGTTCAAGTCCAAAGGCCATGTGCTGGAAGGATACCTTCTCACTCAGGGAAGGTCAATCTCTTGCTCTAGTCAGTCCTTCGACTAATTGGATGAGGCCCACCCACATTATGGAGAACAATTCGTTATTTAAATGTTCATCTCATTCAAAATATCTTCAAGGAAACATCCAGAATAATGTTTAAACAAGTATCTGCAAATTGTGGCCCAGTCAAGTTGACATAAAATTAACCATTTGCGTTGGGTTGGCCAAAAAGTTCATTTGTTTTTTTTCCATAAGATAGCTCTAATAACGTTTAGTTGTTTTTAACTTCATTTGAAACAATTTTGTTAGATTGTGTTTTGGGCTAGCTGTCATATCAATATGCATTTTTTAAAAAACATAGCAAAATTGGTGAATTTTTGTGGAGCCATTTTGATATTGAAGATGGAAGAAAATATACATTTTGGCATCTTACACTATTACTTCAAGAAAAATAAAAACACAACTGAAACACAAAAAAGATTTTTGCAGTGTATGGAGAAGGTGCTGTGGTTGATTGACCACATCAGAAGTGGTTTGTGAGGTTTTGTGCTGAGATTCCTCGCTGAGCAATGCTCCCCAGTCGGGGAGACCAGCTGAAGTTGATAGCGATCAAATCAAGACATTAATTGAGAACAATCAACATTATGGGAGAGAGCCAACATACTCAAAATATCCAAATCAATAAAGCTGTTTGTGAAAATGAAAAATGTGTCTTCTATTTTCCAGAAAAAACTAAATGGACATTTTGGCCAACCCAACAGTAACTTTTTCACTTGAATTCCCACCAGTGACGTAAGTCAGTTCCAATTACTACCTTCACCAGTACTGGGCATGGTCCGCTTTGACTCAGCCATTCCAGTGGACATGCAGTTGTATCCTGTGATGGTTTTACTTGCGGTTCCCTCGTGTCTAATAATGTCTTGAGCATATTTTCCTGTGCTTATTTACAATCTGTGTGTGTATGAAGTGCCTCTTCAAATTTTTACCCATATGCTATTGGGTTCTTTGTCCTGTTATTGGGTTGTAAGAGAGTTTTCCATGTTCTAGACACATTAGAGCTATGTATTACAAATATTTTTGCTTCTGCCTACAGCTTCTTTCACATTATAACAGTATTTTTAAAGAGCAAAAATTAATTTTGATGAAGTCTAGTTTATTGATTTTTATTTTAAAATGTATGGGTTTTATGTTGTATTTAAGAAATCATGGCTAACCCCAAACCAAAAGTTTTCTTTCAGAAGTTTTAAAGATGTTGCTTTTACATTTAAATCTATGACCCATTTTGAGTGAATTTTTTTATATAGTGTGAGGTTAGGATCAAGGATCACTGTTTCTTTCTTTTCTTTCTTTCTCTATTTCTCTTTTCCTTCCTTCCTTCCTTCCTTCCTTCCTTCCTTCCTTCCTTCCTTCCTTCCTTCCTTCCTTCCTTCCTTTCTTCCTTCCTTTCGCACAGAATGTGCTGCCATAACAAAATACCATAAACCTCAACACCATAAACTCTCACAGTTTCCATAGTTCAGAGTTCAGGCACAGCTTGGTTTAACTGGTTCACTGCTTAGAGACTCACAAGGTCAAAATCAAAACAGGGGGCACAAGGGGAAATTCTATTTCCATGATCACTCAGGATGTTGAAAGATGTTAGTTCTGGGTGTTTGCAGGTCTGGGGTCTCTATTTCCTTGCTGGCTTGGGAAGCTGTCCTTGATCTCCAGAAGCTGTCCTTGATCTCCAGAAGCCATCTGAATGTCCTGGGTCATAGCTGCCTCAGAAGCTAGCAACACCGGGTCAAGTTCTCCTTACACTTTGAATCTCTCTGACCTCTCATCACTGCCCCCTTCTTCCACCATCTGATTGCAATCTGAAAAAGGTCTCTCTTATTGAAGGCTCAAGTGATTAGATCGGCCCCCTGTGGACAGTCCCAGATAATCTCCCTATTTAAAGTCTGTAACCTTAATTACATCTGCAAAGTTCCTTTAGCAGTAGTACCCATATTACTATTTGAATAATCAGAATGCAGAATCCGGGAGACACAGCTTTAGAATTTTGCCTACCACAGATAGTCGCTTGTTCTAGCATCACTGTTGAAAAGACTAACTTTGCAACATTGAGTTACCTAAGCTCCTTTGTCAAATATCAATGACAATATGTATGGAAACATTTCTGAACCCTCCTTTCCATTCCATTAAGCTAATTCTCTATTTTGTGCAATACCACACTATCTTGATTACTGTGACTTTACAATGAGTCTTGATTTTACATAGTATAAATCCTAAAGTTTGATTGTTCTTTTTCAAAGATGTTATGATTAGTCCAGTCTTTGGCATTTCCATAAATTCTAGAATCTACTTGTCAATTTCTAAACAAGGCTGGCAGGATTTTCAGTGGGCTCACATTGAATGTTTAGATCAAACAAGGAAAAATTGACATCTTTAAAAGACTGAGTTTTTG
Source organism: Tonatia bakeri (assembly GCA_004024845.1). Taxonomy (NCBI): domain Eukaryota; kingdom Metazoa; phylum Chordata; class Mammalia; order Chiroptera; family Phyllostomidae; genus Tonatia; species Tonatia bakeri. The sequence goes on from PVIA01008929.1 coordinate 39,729, forward strand.
ATTTATGAACATAATTTCCCACAGCAATGTTTTGTAGCTTCAGTATACAAGCCTTGCATATCTTTTATTACTTTCAAGTATTTCATATTTTTAAAGCCATTGTACATGTTATTGTTCACTCAGTGTCTGACTGTGTGTTGCTAGTGTGTGAATACATATACATATATGAATATGTAATTGCACACACATATATATATTAACCTTGTGTTCAGTCTTATTTAACTCACTTATCAATTCTAGTAGCAGTTTGTAAATTCTTCAGGACCTTCTGTGTACATGATTATGTCATGTATGATTAAAGACAAGTTGATGCGATCCTTCATTTCTAATCTGAATGCCTTTCAATTCTTTTCCTTGCATTATTGCATTGGCTAGAACCTCCACTACCATGCTGAATAGTGAGATTAGACATTCTTTCTTTATTGCTGATCTTGGGCTAAAAGCACAGTCTTTCAGCAGTAAGAATTACGTTGGCTATAGACTTCTTGTAGATATCCTTTTTCAGATTGAGGAAGTTCCCTTTTATTTCTACTTTATTATTTATATTTCTAGCAGGATGTTTTTTTAACAGTAATGGATGTTGTACTTTTCATGTGATTTTCTGTATATTGTTTTGAAATTATCATGTGGATCATATGGTGTTTTTTCTTCTTGTTAATAGGGTGAATTACATTGTTATTATCTGAAATAAGAAGGAATAAACCATATTGATATATGCAACAAATCAAAGGAATCTCGAAGACATTAGTGGAATGAAAGAAGCCAGTCTCACAGGATCACATACCACCTGAACCCACTTATGTGATGTGCTAACAGCCTCTGATAGGACGCTCCTCTCTGACATCACCAACAGTACACAACTTGGTAAAAGGATTTACACCAATTCTGGATCGGGGAGTGGGGGGGGCGTTGACTTTTATTTTTGTTTGTTATATTTTTCTTTTTTGCTTTACATTTTCTCCATCTCTGTACATATTAGGTGGCTGCTTCTGAAATATTTCCAAAATAGTTCCACTGCAGGAGCTCCAAGAGTAGGGTAAAAATGTCACTCCCCAAAGCCAGGGGTTCTAGCCCTGGCTCTGCCTTGGGAATAGTGGGTGCCCATCCCACGCCTTACTAGCAGCTGTGACGGGAGCATCAACTGAAGAAAACTTGGCAGCGGGAGATGGAAGGCTGGGCATTACCTCCCTGTGCCACCTAGAAAGCCTGACTCATAGGTAAGGAATGTGGCCGCCTGCCCGCTGAGGAAACGCACCGCCCAAACATTTTTGTGCAAATCGTTCTATACTGCATGGGATTTGCTGAGTATTCCTAAGAACAACATCTGCGTTTTCCTGGAAGGCGTTAAAATTCTCGCATTTGAAATGTAATCATTTGAGAATCTTGAGGGACCCTGATGATGTGTTACAAGACAGGTTGCAGCATCCAGGGCACACAGAGCAGTGAAACGCCGCCGATCCTGGACCGCGGCAAGGCTCTCCGCGAGGACTCTCCTGCGGCTTCGACATCCCGAGGGAGGCTCGTTGCCTTTGAAACACGCTGGACAGTGATATCAGAAGCAGCAGTGTAATTTCTTCAACGACAGGCTTTAGCGGATATTAATTACAGCCTGGCAATAGTTTAAAAAATTAAAAGCTTGGCTTCATTCTGAAAATGAAAAGTAATAAAAATCTTGCCGGAGTTCTTTTATCTGCAACCTGCCTTCACGTTCCATTCTCTCCTCTTCATCTGGTCACGTGGGTGAGCTGAGCTGCTGGTCAGCGGGGGGCCTTAGACAATGGGAACCGAGCAGCGCTCCCAAGGGGCCGGAGTGCAGCCCGGAGCGGTTCTGGAAAAGCTTGTCCTCTGTCCCTGGATCCAAAGACTGGTCCATGTCTGTCTGTCAGTCTCTCTCTCTCACACAGACAATTCAAAAGGTGAGAGGTGGGCTGGTGCTTCCTGCGATGGAAAGACAATGGGATGGAAACGTTGAGGGAGCAAGTTGCATTCCCACCAAGGGTGGGGCAGCATGGCTAAGCTTTCCCTTTGGCTCAGCGGCCTGCACTGAGGCGTCAAGGCTCGAGCAAAAGGAGGGAGCCTGACAAATGAGCTAACTCCGGGGAAAAGTGTGCAGGGGGCGCACTGCTGCCCCAGGAGAGAGAGAGTCCACATGGGGATGTCCACCACACAGAGGGCACCACCCACAAGTACCAAGAGCATCAGCCCAGTGCACCCTCATCATACCTCTCCTCCTTCCCCTTCACCCAAACTCAGGAGGAGCCATCAGCAGCAGGAGGGAAGGGAGGGAGGTGAAACCAGGAGAGAGACAGCTCACACGTTCCTGAGCCAGCTGTGGGGAAAGAGAAGGGCTTTGAAAGGGGTGAGAGATTGCATTTTGATTTAAATCATATTTAAAAAAGAGACTATGCTTTCAAATACCTAGGAAAGAAAAGGGATCAGCCCAAACTTCCTCTGAACTTGGAGAAAGGAGATTGAATAGAGACAGTCTGATGGGCAATGGGGTAAATACAAAACAAAGTTATTTCTGCTGGAAACCTCAGGCCGGCTCCCCCATTCCCCGGGGCCGAGCAGGATGTGCTGAGGACAGCTGAGCTGTCCCCTCAGCTATGAGGGCAACTGTGTGGGATTTGGAGAGGGCAGCATCCCCAGGGGCTAAAATATCTGCATCTCTTTGGCCATAATACAATTACTACTTTCTACAAACTCCATGACCTGAACCAAATTCGGAGCCTGGCCCATTGCTCTTTCTACAAACTGGTTACAGCCAACAGCAAGTAACTGATGGGGATTACCTAAATCAGTAACATTTCCTGTTCATCACCTCAGCAACCACAGAAGGAGCAAATAAATCACCTCTCTTGTTTAACCAAGTGTTTGACCAGGCTACAAGGAATAAGTCTAATTTTCTTTAGGTGAAATTGATGGTTTTTTTCCATCTATTATACATGGAAAATATAGCATGTGCATAATATGCGTGAATCTGTAAACCGATGTTAGAATTCCAGAAGATTCTTAAAACCTCCAGAGTAATGAGTCAACAAAGGGAACTTGAGGAAGCGGGTAGTGGTGAAAAACTGAAACAGAGGGGATGTGATCAGTTATTAAGCAAAGAAGCTGTCAATCACGTCTGTTCAGCAAATCAGGTCCCGGTATATTAGCTTACAACAAATTAGATCACAGGAAAGGGAACCCGATGGGTGATCCTAGAGGGAGCTCAAGGTTTAAAAGGAGGTAATGTAAGGCAGGCTGACCCTTGAGAAAGAGATGGCTGTCATAGAGGCCAGACCCAACTGCCATGTTAGCGTGATGGATGAAGACTACAGCTTTAGGGAAGGGTAGAACCAGCATTAATTTCTGGCTGGTGTACACACTTCAGCCAAACAAAAGCTACACAGAAATAGAATACACAGGCAGGGCAGGATTAAAGCAAAGGTAGAAAGAATCGGGACCCATGGAGAACTCCAGGAGAGAGGTAGAGGAAGAGGCTGGCTCAAAGCCCAGAGACAGACACGAAGTGTCCCACTCACCTAAGGGACCAGTACAGGGTGGACCTGAAGGTGCGGTCCAGAGGATGTGGGTGCCAGTCCTCAGTTAGACAGCGACTGTGGAGAAGGTTCTTGGAGGAGCTGAGTTCTTACCGACAAGCCAGACCTGCCGTGGGTTAGAAGTCGTTGACCGTCGTTTATCCAGGTCTACCCAGTCCAATGAGGTAAGCCTGGGTGCTTTTTTAGCTCTGGCAACCAATAATTGTGATTGTAAGAAATTTGACCTACTTTGCTCAATTATTGTGTGTGTGTGTGTGTGTGTGTGTGTGTGTTTTCCGTTTGAAATGTTAATGAAGGTCTTGGTTAAACTCATTTTAAAGAAGGATCAGGATATTCTCTTTTTTTTACTTAACTTGTTATTATGGAAATTTTCAAACATACATAAGTAATGAACCTGGTATAATGAACCCAACTTCAAAAGTTATTAATGTTCTGCCATTTTTGTTTCATATCCACCCCCTTGCCTTTTTTTCCCTGGGGCATTTTTAAAATATGCAGCAGACATAATTTGTTTAACTTATAAGTACTTCAGTGCATATGTTTAAGAAATAGGATTTTTTAACAACCCAACACAATACTATGAACATATCCAACCGACAGTAATTCCTTATTGATAATTACCCAGTCTCTGTACAATTTTCCCCAATTGACTCAAAGGGGTCAGGGGTCATTGATACCCATGAGAAATCTGGCTGCTTGTAGCTCTTAGATAAGGGAGAACAACATTCTTTCCATGCAAACAAGACTCAGATTGGCGTTTGAGAGAAGCAGCTGATTGAAAGTTCATAGAACTGTGCCTAACAATTTGAAATCCAGAGATAAGCTGATGTAATTACAGATAGGAATGGATCAGGCCGTCGGCAGAAACTTAATATCCCTGTGTCTCCCCTGTATTTCTTGAATTCAGTAGTCACTGAAACCCTGATAGTTAGCGTTCACTCTGCGCCAAGTGCTCTTCCCAACCCTGGAAGTGGATTGTCACACTGAATCCTCATTTACCCTTCGTCATCCCTGAGACTGCCACTATTTTGACTCCTGCTTCATAGATGAGGAAACTGAGGCCCAAGAAGGTTATGCAATTTGCTCACAGTTGAGAGCCGTCAGACTCCAGAGGCTGCATTCTTGACCATGTGGGTGGAAGACCCCGATGTGATCTTCAGGAGGTACCAAAGTCAATCGGTTCAATCTCTGTTGGGAGAGCAGGGGCGTAGTCAAATTGTTGAGGGCAGTCACTTGTGGTATACACCAAACGACCAACGACTGATATAACTTCATACTTTTCCGCCTATAGCTTTGACATCACGTGGACAGTCCTCTCTGAGGAGAAGTAGGGTGAGGGAGAGGGGAGGGTATTCATAGGGGAAGAGAGTGCGTGGACTTGGAACTGGGGTAGCCAAAAGACATTTCACCTCCATATGGAATTCCAGTGGTTTCGAATTGTTTTAAATTAAAAAAAGATACAAGGATGATTTAAAGGAACTTGGATACTTTTGCTATGGATCAACGAAGCTAACAAATTGAGACAGATTGTTGAGATAGGAAATATTTTTCATTTTCTTCCTAAAAGAACTCTAAAACAATAATAGTGTAGTGTCCGAATTTCCCAGCTCAAGGAGGGGACGAGGCAGGATGATTCGTGAACAGACCACTTCCTCAGAAGGCAGGAGAATGGGTCTGGTCTTGCACAAGTAACTTAAAACTCTCAGCCTCAGTTTCTCTCCGGCAAAATAAGCCTGTTGGGTGATCTCTAAAGTCCATTCAGTGGCAAAATTCTAGGGCTTTCTAACAAGTTTGTTGCAAAGAACAAATAAAACAAATACTTTTAAAGCAGTAAAAGTTTATAGAAAATGACTTTCCTCTAGCTTATCTTGCCCTGGGCTCTGTGCCCTGGCTCTCTGGCTCCCTGGCGCACTAGCTGCTGCTGCCTCCTACAAAACCCTGAAGGAGGAACCCAGCTTCTTTATTAAAGACAAATGGAACAGCTCCCTTGGATCGACGCAATTGGTAGCTACAAGGTGTTGCTGAGAGACTGTCTGTGTAGGAGGGGTTCCCCCCAGTGAGAACACAGAACTTGGAAGACCTTAAGGAAAACGAGCACTTTGATAAGAAAGGGGCATTTTGAAGGACTATTTATTGGCAAGCAAATCTCCCTATACATGAAATCTTTATCTATGCACACAATGTGCATAAACCTGTGCTTCTTAAAAATATATATTTATTGATTCCAGAGGGAGAGGGGGTGGGGGGGGTGAGAAATACTGATGTGAAAGAGAAACATCGATCAGTTGCCTCCCACACATGCCCAAACTGGGGACTGAGCCCACAGCCTAGGTCTGTATGTACCCTAGGCATCAAACCCATGGCCTTTTGGTTCATGGGATGACGCTCCAACTAACTGAGCCACACTGATGGGTATAAATCCATGTGTTCTTGCAAATGGAAACACCACCTGCATCTTTCTGCCTCCCGTGTTTGTCTCCTCAACAGGCCAGTTACCAGGTCTGAAAGCCTCAAAATGGGGCCCCATTTCAGTCCTGCCTGTCATTTCTACAGCCCATTCCCCTCTTTTATGAAGCAGAGTTCAGTTTGGCCCTGGCGATAGATTAACTCCTGAAGTTTACAAGATGTTACTTAGCTTCTTAGGCAAAACGAGCCCTGCTATTTTCTCACACGTCAGTCTCTTTGGGGGGCTCCAGGATCCAATGTTTTGTATCCGCCTCGTCTCTGCAGCTTCTCTATTCCCTGCTGTTATCTTTGGCTCTGTTGCTATGGGCGGGAATATTTTTTTGTCCTTGCCTAATAACTGCTTGGCTGCCAGAGGGGCTCATTTCTCATTGTATTGGTGGAGGATTAGCTGAGATGTTTGGGAGATATTTCCTGTATTAAGCAGCAGGGGAGAGCTTGCTGGGCCCGAGCCTTCCTTTGACATAGCGTCATACTCTTTTTTCCCCAGCTTCTCCCTTGGAATGTGCTGAGGCCAGTTACTTGCATTCAGAACAGCAACTCCTCCTTGACACTTCGCAGCTCCCCATCTTTTTTCCAGGTGCCCTGGAGTAAACACTTCTTGGGGAGGCTGCGTGCATCTCAAGCAATTATCTCAGCGGACTCTGATATTTGGGGCTCAGCGGTATGCTGTATCACCAGCCCACTTTCCAGGCCTAGCTGCCTCTAAACCTGTTTCATACTTCAGATTCTTTGAGAGTTAGCTCATCTGCCCTTTGTTGGAGCTGCCACCTCGTTGACAATGAACTTGAGACAGGTTGTTCTATGTTGCCTAAAAGTAATGGGATATCAAGTTTATAGCTCTGTCTGAAACTGCTCATAGATTATTTTATATTCTTGTGTCTGCTTGTGACAGCCCTCAAAAGACTGAGAAAAGCTATCCAGAAAAGTTACAAAGGAGCACAGAAACTGACATGTTTTTGGTTCTTGACCAGATTGAGAATGCATGCTCAAAATCCGACTGGAAGTCTTTACTGAAAGTTTGGTGGCCTCACAGTAGAAGTGACCCAGGCTGGCTTCAGAGCAGGAGTCTCTGGGTTTGGAGTTTGAGGTCGCCATTGCAAAGCTCTGGGAACTGGCTGGGTGTGTCACTTCATCCCTCTTTTCCAAAAAAGGAAATTTTTCTCATCATACTATGGAATATTCTGAGTCAAAGTTGTGGAGAAGAGCATGAGAACACCTTGTGAACTCTGAACATAAGATTATTAGAGTCCGGAGCATTTGAGACCTTGCTCCCTGCCTTATTATCAGTCTGGCTCAAATAAACTCATAAAAATTCTAAAAAGAAAAAAAAAGCCCATTAGTGTTATGTGAGAATGTGTGTGAAAACATTTGCAAAATGCAAAGACTTGCACAGGTGCTAGCAGCCGTAGAGGCTCCAGTGAAAACCTAATAAAAATGTAGACACACTTCAAAGTGCTCAGAGAACCGTTTTGTCCCTTCAGGGCATATTCATCCTCCTTTTAAAATACAACCTGAATCCCCTCCTGCACTGGAGGAACTCCCCTCCCCATCGTCCGAGGCAGAGCCCACCTCCCACCAGGCATGCACGGCTGCCAGGTGCTTGCTTCCCAAGCTGAGGGCAGGAAACGAAGGCCCCGTGACCCAGGCACAGCCAAGCAGATGCTCCTCCTAGATGTTGCTCTAGAAGCCTGAAGAAGATACATTCTGGCTACAGGAGGATGGAGGACACGGCTACACCTGGTTTCTGGACATAGCCATGGTAGGGGATGCAGAGATGGGATCCATCACTCACCCCCGCTGCTGTGAGCCGTGGGCAGCGCCAGTGCCTTCAGTTCTGCGGCTGGCATGGCCTGTCACTCCTGGCTGCCTTTCTCCCACCAGCTCAGAGATTCCCTAAGCTACTCAATATCTCTTTATATAAAACATGTATTATGGATATTTTCAAACATACAGAAAATTGAAGGAAATAGTATAATAAACCCTTGTGTACCTATCATCCAGTCCAACAATTATCAATATTTAGCCAATTTTTTTCACCTGTTTTGGCCCTTTCCCTTCACTTCTTGTTTTTGTTTTTGTCTTGGCCGAAATATTTTAAAGTAAATCCAAGATATCATATTATTTCACTTATAAATATCTCAGTGTGCATTTCTAACTGATAAAGACTATTTTTAATATAACTATAACCATTATGGCATTTTTCCACCCAGAAAAATTAACAGCAATGCCCAGGACCTCCCAATAAATAACAGTCTGTGCTTGGATCAGCAAAGAATGCTTTGTCTCATGGATAAGACCCTGATCAATGTCCTTCCTCCCGTAGTCCTATTGTCTCGGCCCCCAGCCAGAAGCCTCGCCCACTGAAGGTATTAGAAGAATGACTTCTCTCACTCCACAGAGGAGTGACTTACCTGGTGGATGGGCTGGCGATGAGGAGATGCAGTGAGTCGCTCAGGCCCTCAGAGCATGTCCCTGGAGACCTGTCTGCCCATCAGGCGGCTGTCTCACACGGAGCCCTGGCCTCCATGATCAGGACCAGGCTCACTTTGCAGGGTGAGCATGGGGCGTGTCCCTTCCTTGAGCAGTGTGAGGAGTCAATTCTGGGTAAACAGATGTGCTCTGTGAATCCCAGCTGATGCCACCTGACACATTCCGACCCAGGGCCTTGGAGCCCAGCTCTAGGAACCCTGGTTTGAGCATTCATCTTTGCTGTGCTCTCTACCTCTGTCAGTAATAAAGCTGACATTCTGATCTCTGCCTTTGCTTGATTTCAGCATCAATCTCCACCATTCCAAATCTGGTGGAGGAGAAGGAAAAGGCAGTATTATTCATAAGCCACCCACTCTAAGATACTCAAAGTAATTCAGCAGTCATTACTATAAACAAAACCCAGGGCTAAAGGCCAATGACACACAGATGAAGAAGAGAATCTTGCTGCCCCGTGGAGTCCACTGACCACAGGGGTGATTTTACAAAAGCAGAAACACCTCTATGGAACTCTGGGGTATGGGTTCTAGGAAGGACTCCCTTGCTTAGGGCAACTGATGAACGAGATGTCCTCAGAGGGAGCAGGAGGGCACACACATGCAGGCCCTCAGAGAGAACAGGAGGACACACACAGGCATCCAGACAGAGACGAGCTGTGTGCAAAGGCCAAGACAAGGGGAAGCACGAAAATCAGAGGACAGGAAGAGGCTGGGGTGTTGGAGGACCTGGAGTTGGGGGACAACTGACACCAGGGTCAGGTGCTAAAGAGGCACATGCACACCCCTAAGAGACCTGGACCTCTTTTTAAAAGTAAGAGGTAACACTAACAGTTATAAGCAGAGGGAATTTTTTTGGTTTGCAAGCCGGTACTCAATCCATTGATCCACACCAGCCAGTGCTGAGAGGGAATTAAAAAAAAAAAAAAAAGAAATCTTTTTAGCAGAAGTGTGAAGAATGAATGCACAGGAATGAGCCACAGATCTGGGGGAATGCTTGGAAGCCCACTGACAGCAATCCAAATGGGATACAGGAAGGTAGGAGATGAGGGCTGATTCAAGAGATGTTCTGGAGGTTTGAGATTTATCCTGTTTGTTCCAAAGCAGAATTTTTATGTGAATGTCCATAAAATACAGCAAGATAAAAAATAGAAGTAGATGATGAAGAGAAAAGAAGGGTAGGTGAGGGACATAAAGGGGAGCCAGGCATGAGATTAGCACATGTGTGCACGTGTAAATAATGATACAGGAAAGGCAAGGGATGGATTGCAGAGCTGGCTCTCATCTCTTTAGCAGTCAACACCGGTAGGGAAGAATCCTTTACACATATCACAATGCTTATAAGATAAAAGTAAATCACTTGTTCAGGGGAAGAACAACTATTCCTGAATCTAAAGCCAAACCCCATTTCTCCTGAGTCCTCACAGCAAGGATATGTATAATGTAAAGTAATAATATCCGCAGCAGTATTCTCATTGTAGACAGTGAGCTCGAAGGAATATTTCATCCAGTAATCTATCATATCCAGCCAAAGGTACTAAGCTGAAAATGTATCTCTTAATGACTGCCTTCTTTCACTTAACATAATGGTTTCAAGGTTATTCGTGCTGTAGCATGTATCACTTCTTCATACCTTTTGTCAGCCGATGGTCAGAGCCGCCAACAAGAATCCCCAATTTGGGATGCAGTGAAGGAAACTTTATTCAGTGTGAACAGTATACAGCGAGGCTGTGAAAACAGCAGGGCTGTGAAACAGCTTAATTGTGATACAGTGCGACAGCAAGGCTATGAGGCTGCCCCAGGACCAGGCCTCTCTCCAACTAGGCAGCTCCATTCCACTCTGCGTTGGTCTAACCTGCTCTCCCCCCAAGACATCTTCTTTGTTTTGATTCTAACAAGAGAAATGCAGTCTACACTTTCCACTTGGGTGGAAAGTGTGCCCTACCACCTTCTGAGCCAGAGAGGGAGAAGCTGCCATATATGGGCAGAAGTACTCACCCCAGGCCCCCAATTTTCCATCCTCATGCAAATAAGGACTCTGAATTCTCACAGTGTGATTGGTCCAAAGGTACTGTTCTGATTGGTTAGGATAGAGTCACCCTGGTTGGTTAGACCTGCACAGCTCTGATTGGATGGGGAAAACCTCAATAATATTGGTTAAAATAGGATCCCAGGGACTCCTTTATAAGGGCTGGCTCAGAGGGCAGAAACACAGTGCAGGCAGGCAGCTTAGTGCAGAGTCAGGCATTTTACTGCAGAGGCTTCTCTGTGAAGTGCAGTTGCAAGAGAGGCCCTTGAGCAGAAATGGCTGGTAGGCTCTTTTGATCTTATTTTTATTTTATGTTAGCCAAGTAAACCACCAAAAGTCCTTCTTAGTAGGTGTTTTCTTTTTCAGGGTTCACAGTTTGATGCCTGTGGATCAGCGCCAGCAGGTCTCACTCTGCGTGCCCAACACCATTCATTACCTCCCTGAGCATTGGACAATGGCTTCCTCTCGCTGCCGCTGTCTGCCCACATGCACCTGCTCTGCTGAGTTATCTCAGATGGAGTGTGGAGATGTTCCTGTCTGACCACCTCACCTTGACTTTTATGGCCAATGCTGCCCCTCAAGGTCTCAGCCCCATCTTCCACCTTCCACCCTGCTGATTCTGCATTACCCCCATCCGTGGCATACATGCCTTTCTAGATCACTCCGTGTCACACAGGAGTAAGGGAAGCCCAAGAGCTATAGTAGAGTGATGTTCCTTGCCCAGTGTGTTGCAGGGCCATTATTATTCAGCTGTGGCTTCCCCATGCTAATATAGAGCCAGCTACTCTAGTCGGTTCTCCTCCCAGAGCTCAAAGGGAGGTGTTTGCACAGCCATTTATGCTTTATATAGTGGTTCACTTCTCTACCAACACCACCCTCTGGGGGTTCAGCTTGCTGCAAAGAGAAGTCAGGACACATGGGTCTGTTCTACCTCTCAGGCTGTCTTCCCCTCCTCAGTGCTCACTGGACCACCAGGGTTGGGCTGACTCTCCTCTCATGGAAGTAGGGGGCTTCCTTTAGGATATAGATCCTGAGACCTCTCCAAACTTAACTTATAGGAAATTCAATATTTATCTCCCAAAGTCTGGTTTTTGATATGTTATTGGAATTTTAAGGAATTTGGAGAAAAATTCTCTCAATGAAGTCTTTCTTTGAAGAATGAGCTTATTAGGAACCTAGAAATCTGATTTCTGGAGTCAAATGCTGAATATTTACCCTCTTTTCTCCATTTTCCTGTTGTAATAGAACTTCCCTCCCCAGTACCACCTTAGAGATAGAATTGGGAGAAATAGTGCATATGGAAATGTGAAAAAGAAAAGCAAAATTATTTCACTTGCAAACATCCCAAGGGTAGGACAGGGGCACTAGCTGAAGAGTGGAATCTCCAGGGCTCCTTATTAAGAAGCATGAAGGTGAAAGGTAACCAGTTTCTGATTTAGGTGAGTAGGTGACTACCCAACCAAGATCCAAAGTCCAAGAAAAGGGTTAAGGGAAGGTCCTGGGTCTATGTGGCAGGATGTGAGAGGCAAGGTACTCATTGGACAGCTGGATGGAGGTGCTCAGAAAGCATCTGGGATCCAAGCTCCAGAGAGGATGGGCTAAAGACTTAGAACCCAGTGTTTTCAGTTCTAGTCAATGTGGGGATTAACAGTTTCCCGAGGAGATGCAGTTTTGCCAATGTCAAAACTTTCAAAGTTATTGGGAGTTTACACAGAAACCTTCCAAACTGCTCTTTTCTGGTAAGAGGGTGGTTCAGCAGTGTGAAAATAAATCCCATGTGGCATTGCATTAGCCTACTTTATACTCCAAACGCATGAAGACATGGAATTCAACGTTTCCCCATTGCTTCTAAACAGCACAAATTCCAAAATTCAAGCTCCTTCACAATATAATATGATCTTACCTTGTTATTATAATCCTATATCCCAATACTTCCTGATACATCTATACTCTATGCTCCAACCAAACAATAAACGTCTCTCCAATACCTGGGAAACCCCATGTTCAATACCTTGCTTTTGTTATTTCTTCATTCTGGAACACCTTTCACCCCAGACCTTGTCTCCTGAAGCCCTGTTCACTTAGAGAGGCTCTATTCAGATGCCACGTCTATGACAATTTCCCTGACCATGAAAATTGTGCAAACACTTGTTCATAAAATATGTGCAAATCTCTGTGCTAGGCACTGAAAGGGGTGCCAGTATGAAGAGACATAATTCTCACCCTCTCAAAGATCAAAATCCAGCCCTGTGCATACCTGCCAACTCTATTAGGAAGGAATCTGCATTTCTCTAACGCTAGCCCACTCACTCACCACATGCTGTTGAAATTCAGATTCAAAGGCCACACCCCAAATCTACTGGAGGAGAATGTCCAGTGTGGACATGAGAAATGTGCATTTTTAAACAAGTCTTTTAGGGACCTTTTGCCATGAAAAAATATGTGCCTTCCTTCCTGACATGGTAAATTGTTAAGGCAAAGACATACACATGGCAAAGCTTTGAAGTGGCAGAGTACCATCAAAGGACAGTGGTAGATATTATTTAACCAAAATGCATTCTTCATTTCTGTTTTTTAAAAATCCTATATGTTTTGTCATTGACCTTTAACACATCTCTGCCCCTCTCCAGCGGTGGCATATGTGATTTTAGGAGGATCATCGCGTCTGTGGGATGGAGAGATGCATGCGAGTATCAGGTATTACTCATATCTTTACTGTAAACTCCACCCAGCATCTGAAAGCCTGGTTTTCCTCCAGTTACTTACATCACTGCTGACTTTGATTAGGAGCCATAAAAAATAGGAAGCATCTGGAGGTCAAAATCAGAGTTGGCCCTGAACAAAACAGTGAAGTTAGCAAGTTTTATCGGTAGTGTCTCCTGTCTCTCCTTTGTTTGCTTTCCCCTGGTCCTCATTCCCACCTTGGGTGCATTCTTTAGCCAAGACACTTTTCCTAGTCTGGGGAAGAGCTGAGGACCTAATTTTTACTAAGATGTTAGTGACTTAATGGTTAGCCTCAGGTTTTTAAATAGGACCAAGAGACAGTGCTTCATACAAAGAAGGAGTAACTAGTGATGGAAATGTAGTCAAACAGGACATGTGAGACAGGACTATTTTTCAGTTGGAGGAATTTTCTGTAACTTCCTACAGTGACACCACACAAGGGACCTGCCAGCACTGCAGGCTCTCCTAGGACCAACCCTGGTGGTTAGGAGCATTGGACATTTAATCTGGTCACCAGGAAAACAGCACCTGATGGGCAAACTGCCAGAACTCATTAAAATCCAGAAAGAGAGAGACCATGCTGCAGTTACTGTGAGCACATCTCAGGCTGGGGCTAATCCGGGCTTGAGAAACTTTCTGGCCTGGCCCAGCTCCAAGGCCACAGAGCACTGCAGTTAATCCTCCAGGACTTGGATGGTGTCCAGAACCCTCTCCAATAGGGGCCGATGGCTTGTGGCTAGGTACGGCCAGCCTCCATCCGTACCCTGATAAGGCACAGTAAGAGAAAGGCCGTGTGTGAAAAAGGGATGTGGTTCAGTAAACCAGAAAGAATTCTTTGCTGATATCCAAGGAAAGCTGGGGTCTAGAACCACCAATGCTGCTACTAAACTGGGTCACCATAAGCAAATGACTTCCCCAGTGACAGACTGTTTCCTCGTAGGAAGAGGGAGTGCCTTAGAATGAAGACCCATGCTGGTTCCTGTAATTAACTAGTTACTGTACCAACGTACCTGGAGTTGGTGCAGAACCCAGGTTCCACCTGCTCAATCAGTCTACGTTTTAATGAGATGCCCAAGTGCTTCAATTGCGCGAATGAGTTTCAGAAGAAATGCTTCGATGTGTGCAGCACCTGTCTGAGCACCGTGGCACCTCAGAGCTTTTATTGGGTCCTCATGACCCCACAATAAACCCAAACTACTTACCAAGGTCCTAGCCACCTCCTGCCACCAAGCTGGTCTCTGCCTGCCTGCGCAGCTCTGGCTCCTTGGCAGCTCCCTTCACTCTCTTCAGCACAGTCACGAAAGCCTCTTCCACCTCACTAAGGAGGCTCCATGCCCATCCGATGTGAACTCCCTCCTCCTGGTACATTCTGCCCAGAACCATCCCCCTTTGTTAACTCTCCTTTCCTTGAACAAATATTTAGGGAGCATTTGCTATGTCGTGGGACTGTCCTTACAGAACTTAGGTTCCAAGCCCTCCAAATTTCAGCTGAAGGCCATCTTCCCAAAGGTGGGTTCCCTGACCTCTAGAGAATGTTAAACCCTGTGCTTCATGCTCATAGTCACCCCTATGACTCCCATAACCCACTGTTACTGACCTAAGATCCTCTCCTGTTTGACTGTAGCCCCCCGAGGACAAGGCCTGTGTCTTGCTTGCTGCTTGCATCTTCTCGTGCCTAACCCACTACCTGTCCTGAGAGGTGCTGCATCAATAGGCACTGAATAGAAGGGCGGGTTCCCAAGGCAGGGAGGGCTGAGGCTGAGATGCTAGGAAAGAATTGGTGAGGCAACAAAGGAAATTAAATTGGCGTCCACAGTGGTGGAGTTTCCATCTTCCCAGATTGCCCGGGACGCAGGCCTATCTCTCTTTTCCTTCCAGTGAGAAAGTGGCAAAAACTGCGGGTGGAGGTGGTATGACTCCAGCAGAGGTCTAGCCTGTTTGCTGCTGTCCTCGAGCCCTGGTGGGAGTCCCTGCAGCTTGCTTCCCAGGGGAAAGGAGGTAGAAGATATCCCAGGTGTGTGTGGGACAAGTTATTCCCTGCAGGAGGGACAAAGGCTGAGACAGGAGCACATGTGCAAAGAGAGAAGTTCAGGGGTTTTCAAAGTAAGAGTTTTTTTAGAGAGAGAAGAACATAAAGATGTATTCTAAATTGGTGAATTGGGATAGTCAGTGAAAGAGATATTCCACCCTGGCCTGGTGTCTTCATTGGTTGGAGTGTCATTCTGTACACCAAAATGGTGTGGGTTCAATCCCAAGTCGGGGTGCATGTGGGTGGCAACCAATCAATGTTTCTCTCTTTCTCCCCCCTTTCCTCGCTCTCTAAAACCAATAAAAAATATATCCTTGGGTGAAGACAAAAAGAAAAAAAAGAGAGTCCTTTTCTTGCTCTTTTTTTTTTTTTTTTTTTTTTGGTGGCTACAGTACAAGGAACAATGGAAACCCACAGAAATTCAGACTAGTCATCAGATACCACGGAGGCCAACTTCCAGAGTCTCTGACTCTATATCAAAATGTAATCCTCAAATAATAGGGTGAGGGCTTTTGGAAGTGTCCTTCTACCCTCAGCTCATCTGTTTTCAGGAGTTCCCAAGGTCGGTAAGGCAGATGTTGTGGATCCCCAGTTGGCCAGGGAATGGGCTGAGCTCTGACAGTGCAACTGATCTTCCCCAATCACATGGGCTCTTCCGAATTCTAGCTGCCTGGGGTTTTCCACTGGATGCTCATGCTGTGGCAGGCAAATGACTGTGAGGTCAGGCCAATAGCTCCGTGACCTTGAGCTCTGAGCAAAATTGGTTACGACTACAGCTGACATACATCTCATGATACAGCCCAGCAGTAAAGGTGAGCAAAAGGTCACACCAAGTCAGGACAGAGGCCATGCCCCTACTGGGTCCAGGAAACCTCCGGATAAGTTTCTTTTTCATTAACAACTTCCCCTATGTAAACTAACCAAAGGAAAGCAAACCCAAGTTTCCACATATTTGAATTGTTTCTATATTATTTTAGCTGGTCTTAGAGTGCTCATGAGTCAGAAGCAATTTCAGGAAATGCTGCCCATACCACCAGCTGGAATCCAGGTTCCTGTCCTCTGAGAGCCCTCAGATGCATGTGCATGTGCTCGTGTGGCACACACACACACAAATAGCTCCCACACACACCTACACTCACTGCGACAAACTGGCATATTCACATGCATTCACTACATGCACCTACCCATAAAACTCATACACACACAACTTCCCACACACTCTCACATGTGCAAACTCACATCACACATACAGACACCCCCATATACTCACATACATTCACATGCACACACATCACACACGCATATATTCTAATCTCTTGCCAAGTCTTTTGGATGCTAAATATAAGCGTGGTATACTCTGCACATGAGACACTGACTATTTACGGTAGATATTTCCAAATGTCCATATGTGTTGCTTGCTTTGTGGACATCACAACATTTGGCTGCAGCAAGCGTTTCTCCACAGCTCCTTCTCTCTGGGGAGGTGTGAATCAGTTATTCCTAATCATCTCTTCCCATCAAGGCAGAGCAATGGGAAAACAAGGGCAATGAACTTGGTCTCCATGGGAAAAGATAGGCTTTAGAAAGCTCTCTCAGAGAACCTGGGGATGGACAGGACTTTGCCAAGTGACAGCTCCAGCCCCTGCTCCCAGAAGGAGCCATCTGTCCAAAGATAGAAGTCACAGTCCTGCCTCCTCTCAGTCGGCTTATCTGCCCTCTTTCTCCTAACTTCCCCACAAAGGTCCAGAAGCCCATCATCACCCTTCTAACCTTTCCAAAATGGTACATTCTCAGGTCACGTTAAGCTTCCTCGGGGACTTTCAATCCCTGTGGAGTCCAGTGAGCCCGAGACACGACGATGGCTCTGTGTGGGGGAACAAGGGTCTCTTCTGTAAAATGTGACAGCGTGCACTGCACGCTTGGCTTTTATACAAAGCCAATATTTATTCTCATCTCTCTGTGTTTGTCCAGTGTTTGTTGCTTAGTTGTGTCTAGTTCCTGTTGGCGTCTATCTGCCTCAGTGTTGTCTCTCTCAGAATGTAAACACACAGAAGAGGGAGCCTTTCTCTGGGCCACAGGAAGGATAAGATTCCCAGAAATTAAGCCCTCAGTTAACGCTTTTTGATGATGAAAAATCGTAACAATGAGCTCTCCTGGCTTATGTGCACGTAAAGGTGACTCTATTTCAGAAGAGAGGGTCACCACTTTGCTCTTGTGCACTCTGCCCCTCAGTGCGAGTTCAGATACAAGTAACAAGGTGACAGGTCAGTGTGGACAGCACAAAGCTCTCTCTTATGACATTTGGTACCAAATTTAGCACTATGAAGCCTCACTGGCTGAGTGAGGCAAATCATGATGCCCAAGCTGTTAAAGGGTCTCTGTCTTCCAGGCAGGGGCTGAGGACTAGAAGCAGATGAGTTTTCCGACATTTAGTGAGAGGAGGTATCCGCATCCCAGGGTGAGGCTGTGGGAAAGAATGACTGAAAGATGGTTCAATGTGATACTCATTTACACATAATAGGCTGTCTAGCATGTAGTAGGCCTTCAGTAAATCTATGGAATGAATGAATGAATGAATGAATGCATCCTTGCCTCCCTGTCACTTGTGGATGTATTCCTTACATGTGTCCATGTGTCTCACCTGTATATGGTAACCATGTCTTCCTGGTGATAAGTTCAATAAGTAAGTACTACACCCTCACGTCAGCTATGATCTCCTAAATGCTGTCTTTGGGAGCATGTGATGGACATCCCTTCAGAAAAGAAAGGCCTTTCCCTTTCTCACCGTGCCTCCCTCAAACATTCCTCTGAATACAGCTCTCGGTCATGGGGAGTTCCAGAGTTGTTTCTCACAGCATTGGTTTGGGCTCTCAACATGGCACATCCACCGTCTATTGGGTCAGCAGCTCCTGTGAGGCGGGGTTCAGAGACCTTCTGCAAGGTTGGCCCCAAACCCCACGTGGCTACTGTAAACGTGCCAGTGAACATGCTGGTCAAGAACTGCTCAGTGCTTTCCCCCAAAGACCTGCTAGAGGCTCACGAGCACATATTCGTCATCGGCATCTAGAAGTACACTCTCCTCCAGGACTGTATTATTTTAAAATGTATGTAAATGTTGCATTCTATTGTACTCTATAAAATGTTTTACTATAAAAATGCTTTAAATTTTAAGTTCCTTGTTAAAATGACTTAACTGGTTAACTTCCCCCGACCTGGAGCAAAACTGGCTCTCCAAGGACATGTGTCTGGAGACCTGTGGTTTTTAGGGCCTCCTGCTTGAGGCCATGCTGTTGAATGTGAGAGTTCACGGACAAGCAGTCCCATGGGCAGGAAGTATGGAGGGAGGGACGTGCCAGGAACTGTTTATGGAGACCATATGGTGGAGGGAGTCCAAGGACACCCAGATACCAGGACTGATAGCACATGATGATACTGAGAAGTTAGGAAACCTCCTGTGGCTGGCAGACTCTGTGCTTGGGAGTGGCTGCCAGAAATGCACTGTTCTTTACAAAAGAGAGCGGGGACGTGTTGGGACACCCACAGCTCCAGAGTAGGCAGAGCAGCCTGTGCCAGGCAAAGATAGATGTGATGGCTCAAACAGAATGGGTACCATGGCTAAGGTGTGAAATGAGCAAAATAATACTTATCTTGCAGGATTATTTGAGAGTTAATTGAAAGTGCATGGACTTACTAAATCTGAAATGAATGGAAATCATTATTATAGTTCTAGTCATTATTGCTCCACAAATACTCATCAGTGTTACCCCACATATACTGAGAAGGGAATTGCTCAAATAGAATTTATGTGTTCATATGCAAAGGACATTACAGTACTCTCTTTGGAAAAAAAAATAAAAGAACTCAGTAAATTGAGGAAAACTCACTAAACTAAATACAAAGGCAGATTTTCATCTTGAACAGAAATGATTTGGGGAAGAATGGAAGGAAGAAAAATGGTAGAAATCGCTATTGTGAAATATTTCCAACATCTAATTTTGTAAAAGGACACGGATCCATCCAATAGCCATTATTTTGGGGGCATTTTGTACTTGTCGAGCACTTTGTAAACATTTCCTCGGTTTAGTCACAAAACCCTGTGAAGGAGTCACTGCTAACAGAGCCGCTCAGAGCCCATCAGAATCCCCGCCTTTATCAGCCCCAGCTGATAAAGTTTGCTGGCTTCACCTGAGCAAACTGAACTGGGACCCAAGCCCAATAAAGGGGGGCCTGACTCTGTGGTTTCTCTACCCCAACTCAGAGCACAGTGCCTCTGATGCCCACTCCCCCTCCTACCTTCTCTGACTTTCCAGGAAGAGGTTGGGCAGAGGGCATAGTGACCGGCCTTTGGGTCGGACTTGGCATGGGGTCAAGGATAGCTCAGGAACTTTATAGCAGCATGACCTTGGACAGGCTGCTCCATCCCTCTAACCCTCAGTTTCCTCACGGTGAAATAAGGATGATAATGAAAGTACCTTCCACGTGAGGTTTATTTTTTATATAAGGACATCAGATTACATGGTTGGCACATAATAAGCACTAACATTTCAAAAAGGGTAATTTTATTATAATCTGTGTGTGTCCAGAACCACTTGTCAGCATCAGGTCCCACAGTGGGCTCTCTGATCCAGTGACACAGCGTGGCGAAGTGTCTTCCTGACTACAAGAAACCACTGAACAGTGGGTCAGAACTCACTTCCCGTGACTCCAGCCCAACACCAATCATCACTGCCTTCAGGGTAGATACTTCCCAGGTTAAAGAATTGCCTCAGGTCCTGCACAAAGTCCAGGGCCAGGTATTGTTATGAAAGCCAGGTGGCCGATGACACAATCATTTTAAAATCTTGCTCACAGTCTCCTCGCCCATGGCAATGTTGAAGCTGGAAGTATCAGGCAAGAGAACAGAAAATTTTAACAAGGTGTGACCCTCATGGTGACGTTTCCTGTTTGTTCGAAATGAGACATTTTCGAGCCACGCATTTTAGAAATGGAGAAATCCCCCTAGGCAGCCCTGGCACAGTGACGCAGCTCCCTGCGCCTTGTTTCTCCATTTTCCGAGTTATTCAGGGGCAGGTTCTATGTTTGTTTCCCCAGGTGCTATCTAGACAGTCAGCACACACGTGACCTTCAGAGGAAAGCAGGGCAAACAAAAGAAGAGAGGATGCATCGAGAGAACACACACACACACACACACACACACACACACACACACACACACAAGAAAGCCAAACAGAGACATATGGAGCTCATCACGGAAGAAGCGAAACTCCCCAAGCCGTGTCAATGTGTGTGAGTGCCGAGGGCACATCTGAAGCAACTGTTTTTTTGTGCGCCTTGCAAATTATTTTGTGGTTTCTGCAGAGTTCCTTTTGGGTGATGGCTTTTAAGCACCACCTAAGCCCATCCCAGCTCAGCTCTTGGAAACAATGCGTAGAGACATTTCTGCACACTGGAAGAACATCACTTCAACAAGTTTCATCCAAGAAATGAACACAGGGACAATTCTCGTGCAGACAAGTCCCTGTGCATTTAGACAGGGTTTCCACTGCTTGGATCAGCTGGAAATTTCGGGGGGGGGGGGGAGGCTGAATAACTGACATTATTTGACAAAAGAGTTACTGGAATTAATTTTTCTCTTGGTCAAAGATTTTTATTGAGTTATTTCAAGACTTCAAGTCCCCTATTACTGTCCCTCCTACAGCACCTGCCCTAAAGGCAGCAGAGGCTATAAGGAAGGAGATTTGTGCTAACTGCACACTCCCCCACACAGACAGCCAATGATCCCACTGTAATTACAAGTGCGTGTTGGAGGTGACATGAGAGGGTGACTGGTGGGTACCCTCTGTCTTCCTCTGTCTTTAATGATCAGTCAAAAGTAACAAGTCAGGGTACACTAGCCAGCAACAGCACCAACACCCAACATTTTTCCTTTGAAGCCAGAATGCTTTTGACCTCAGGAGTCACTGATTTGCAGTCGAACCCCAGAGGTGTCACAGAAGGGTCAGCAGAGACAGCTCCAGGGGGGGATGTTTTCTTATTCCATAAATGTATCAAGACTGGGAAACTGAAATGACCCAAGATGGTCTTGCGCTTTCCGATTTCACCTGGTTCCCCTTTGAAATTAAATCTACAGCAGACATGAAGTCAGTGGGTTGCAAGGAAAAAGATGTGTTAGCCTGTGTTTCATCGCTTGGAACAGGTTTTAAGGACTCCTTAACTAAGTCTAAGGCTAAAATCAGAACATTTTCCAGTGTAACTGCAAGCGGACAGATGTTCTTTCAGGGCGGCAATTTATAACCAGTATGCCACAAGATTTTTAAAAATATGCAATACCCAACTATTTAGTCAGGGGTACTGACCTCTTCCCTTAGATCATCAAATTAAAGAATGACAACAGCCAACACAAAAATAGCCATCCCATGTGAATGGCCCATAAATACAGAGCTCATATAATGGAGTTGCATCTTATTGGTCACACTGCATAATAAGGTTGTATCTGATTGGTTAATTCTTGGTAACAGAAATCCTTATATACAAGTATAGGCACCTGATTTTTCAAAAAGTCACTTTAGAGCAAAAAGGGTAGGTAATTAGTATTTTTTTGTAAATAAGTCAGTTATACCTATTTTTCACCAGGTTGGCAAAAAATATATTTTTGTGTGTGTGCCACAAAATTTTAGTAATTAGTTTATGTGTGCTGTGAGATAAAAGATTGAAAACGGCTGCATTAACAAATCAAAATATACTTTTAAGAAAACATTTAACTCAATTTAACCCTGTGCTTCTCCAATGTATTCGATGATAGAATGCTAATTTTGCAAAATATCTGTGAAGCCCATTTGAGGGAAAGTTGCTTTACTGGAAGACATTACATGATGCCTATAGTTTGCAATGTCTTCTCCCCCTGCTGGGAAGTTACCTTTCCCTAGGGACCACAGCCCTGGTTCATATGAATAGATGCGTGGTGTGTGCTGACTCCGGGCTGGGTGTGTAGCCCTCTCCCACCCACTAGACATTTGACTTTACGTCCTTAAGAAGGATGGGGAGAGGGGAACTATTGCTTTTAAGAATTAACTTTTTTTTACACCTGAAACCAATACAAAATAATAGTGAATGAAAATTGTAACTGAAAAATTTAAAATTTAAATAAAAATAGCAAAATATATATATAGATATATATACATATTTTTAAAGAATTAACTTTTTGAGAGAAATAACTTTCTCACGTTGATGGTAAAAACTTTAGGGCCACAAAAATAATTTAGTCCTGCTGTCAGACTAGAAAGTTAATCCTGTTCAACAGGATTCCACCGGGCTCCATTGTTCTAGGATGGCCACTTAGAAAGTCCAGGTGGAGATAGGAGTTTAAACACCAGAGGGTCGGAGACCTTGTCTTCCACTGCTCCCCACAGTGACACAGGCTTGGGCGTATACCAGTCACCTGATTGGAGATTGACTGGATGGAGTCTATCAGACTTAGTTTTCTACATGGTCTGGGCACAGGGTTAGTGCACACTCCTTAGTCTGGGTCACTCGTGACTTATTTTTACATCTTGGGTTTTCTTTGTACAAAGTCGTGATCCGAGGTTGCAGATGTTTAGTCAGAGCCCTCAGCCTTCCAGAGAGTTCCTTCAGGCACTTCGGTTGTGAACTTACTCACGAAGATTTCCTATTCAACTCTTCCACACATTTCCTTGTGGACACAGTTTCTGCTAGCACACATCTCAGTATTCTTGGCTCACCTGCTACTCTTTTGATAACCCTATCACATGATCACTTCAAGTTCATTGTTCTGTGTATTTTCCCTTGGCCAAATTTTGCTCTGTTATATTCACCCATAGCCAAGCCTGGACCTGGAATGTTGCTTCAAAACCCTAAAACAGTTATTCTCAACCTTTTATATCTCATGACACACATAAACTAATTACCAAAATTCTGCAGCACACCAAGTTTTGTCCAAATGCTTTTCCTGTGGTCACAAGACTTACTTTCTACCCATACATATCGCTCTTTTTAAAAAAACCTGTGTTTTATTTCTTTACTTATTTTTAATATTTCTATGTTTATTTTTTTTTAATTTCTTTTATTTTCTATCCAGATCTCTTATTTGAGTGTGATGAGGAAGCAGTGTGGTCTCTTGGGTTCTGTCTCCAGTTCTGCGCGGGCACGCTACTTTATGTCACAATTACCTGAGGATCCTACTGGGAACACTCATCCTTTACCTCTGAGAGGGACAACAAGGTCTAGGATGCAGGTTTGACCCTTCAAAGGGTCTCTCTGCACAGAGAAAAACATGTTCCAAAGTTCCAGACTGCTGAACCCCTGATTCTAAAGAGGAGCCTGAGTTCTAAGAGAGACGGAGGCAGAGACCATTGGTGACTCAGCACCTCCCATCACCACCTCAGGAAAACAACTGCCGCGGAGAGTGCAGACAGTGGGTCAGCAGCTTTCGTGACCGAGACAGCACATGGGGCTTAGTCAGCCTCCATCCCAAGTCCTCCTATGCAGGAGACAATGGTGGAGGGAGAGAGGAAAGCACGTTCCTGGCAGGGAGCTGTGGCTCCTCCCCAGCTGGCAGCCCGGGCACTTCTATCTTCAGGGAGGACTTTGCCAACATAAGAAATGCAGAATCAGATCCCAAAGAGTCAGATGGGTTGACTCCTGGTTTCTATCATGTTCTTGGAGACGTGAGGCCTGGAAACCACAGCCCATCTGTTTTTAAGTTTTCTTGTTTAAAACAATACCTTTTCCAAACCTGAAGTGAGAAGAAAAGACAGCAGCATGAAGATTCTGTAAGCCAGATATCTGAGAGTGGCCTGAGCTTGAACACAGCTGTCCACGTAGGGGCCAGGTCGGTGATCCAGGTAAGATGGAGCACCCCCGCACGGGCCAGGGCAGCTGCACAAACACCCTGAGCCTCTCCCCGGAGCCCAGTGAAAGTAAACAGATGAAGTCATGCTGGCAAGCCTTGTGTCACCCTCAAGTCATTAGGACCCTTGCCCAGCCACCTCCCAGACCCAGCCTCGCACAACCACAGGTGTGTTGTCTTTCTCCAGCTGGCATAACAAGGCCGTGCCAGCACCGAGGCCGGAGCAGCCCAGGGCCATCCAACAGTAATATGGCCAGGCCACAGGAGCCAAGCCAGGAAGGGGAGGGCAGGTTCTCCTCTGCAGAATAAAAATAAATTGCAAAATGGCATGGTGTGTGTATAGTTGCCCTGGAGAAGAAGAATCTGGAGAGGAGTAAAAATAGAAAGTTGTCAGAGCTCTTAGAGGGGTTTGTTTCTGCAAAGCCAGGTGGTCCCTGGCACGAGGCTCATGTGAATTACCACAGTGCTGGGACAAACAGAAGAAAGAGCCAGTTGCAAAGCTTGCCCAGGCCCCAGACCCTCCTGTGAATTTACAGGAGGCCAGGGATATACATCCTCCAACACTTTTATATCGCTTCTCCGTTTACGTTATCTTGTTCATGAGAGAGGCAGAATTTGTTAATCCCACATCAGAGACAAGGAAACTCAGGGCTGAGGACATGTGGGGCTACCCATTTGCTCCATCAGGCATTATCAGAGCCCGGATGTAAGCCCCTGCTTCTCCCACTACAGCATTGGTGTTTTGTATGTCCTTGAATGGCTCAGGCCACAAAAGCCTTCAGCTGAGCAGGCTGACCTTTCCTGCTTGTGGGAGGCTCTTGGAGGAGGGTCGGGATATGACTCCCCAGGCCCACCAGACAGTAGCATCTCTTTACTCATTTTCTTTTCTCAAATCTTCATCAATTTAGGCTCAAGAAGGAAAGCAAAATCTGATGGTGCCAGCACTGTGAGGAAAAGGCTGGAGTGTGCTGGATGGTGGGTGGGGCAGATGGGATGACATCATCCCGACTGGCTTCTGTCCCACCCTCCCCTTCATGCCCTGCCCCAGTGACTCTACAAGCCATGTTCCTCTAAAATACCAAAGAAGGGTTTGCGGGGGCACCCCATAAGGCCAGCCAGACCCTAAGTACATGCATAGTCAGGCTTCTGTATTCAGTTCATTCTTCACAGCAAATGGCTTGGTGCTACTCATTACATGCTTGGAATATTTTCAGTGACATTTCTTGCAAGACAAAAACTACTCGTCTTTGTTTTCCATCTCATGTTCTCGGTGGCACTTAGCTGAGACGTTGGAGGGCGTGCCAACGTTGCAAATGTACACACAGACGTGGCATTCAGTGCTGTGCTCTGTATGTTCAGGGGCTGTCCGTGTACAGCATAGCACAGCGGTGCCTTTTTGTCCCCTGGAAACACAACTCCCTTTTCTCTTCTCTGTGGTTGAAGTGCTCACTCCTCTCATGAGCCGAGTCTGCTGCTCACTGTCCTAATGGTCGCTTTATCCCCTCCACTCCTCTGACGGCCCTCATTCTTTTGAAGCCTTGCCATTCCTCTCCACTTCTGTCATTCTGTTTTCATGCAGATACAAATACTGCTGCATCGTTACTGTTGACAACTAATCACGGTTGTTTCTGTTCTGCTCAACAAACGGACCAATCGGGGTGCAGTAATAGAAAGTATTGGGGTTCTCCCCTTTCAACGGCAAACCACCAAATTCAGCAAAAAGGTGTACTGAGAGCACAGCTAGTCCCTGAGTGTGCACAAGGGAAACCAGACACAAGACAGAGGTCCCAACCGCAAGCACTTGGGCATCTAGGTGATAGAGCAGAATCTGGTCTGCAGTCTCCTCTGTTGCTCCCCTGCCCCAAAGAGGCTTCCTCTTGGCATGGCATGCACACAATAGGTGCTCAATACATGCTTGAATGAAATTGTTCATATAAGAAAGGTCCACATAAAGATTCTGTAAAGAATCTTTGCTTTACACAAATTCTGTAAAGAATTTAATGAATTTACTTGAGCCAAACTGATGTCAATTGCCAAGAAGCAAAATCTCAATGGAGGAAATGCTCTGAGAATGGGAGTCTTGCAGCTTATTTTATATGTACATTAGATCAGAGCAGTAGGCCTGAGCGGGGTTGGGGAGGGCATGAAATCTGTTGGTGGCGAATTAAGGGACGCAGGAAAAAGCAAAGGGGGCAAATGTCTGGGGTTGGATAAAAAGTAAATCGGTGAGACTGCTTTTACGTCGGTGAGGACAGGACAGCTCATGATTAACATTTCCAGCAGCAGCATTTGTGGACAGTAAGATAACAATGAGGGCCTCTGTGGTCTCCGGCTTTGGTGAAGTGGGCGTGCCCTGAGGGGTCTGGAAAGGCAAATTTCTCTGACATTTTGAATGTCTGTTAAATTAGATGTCAAAAAACAATAGACAGCTCTTTCCAGGTAA
>PVIA01008930.1:0-66610 GCA_004024845.1 Tonatia bakeri
GTAAAACAAGAAATCAAAAGTCAAAAAATTAAAAAATTGAAAAAATAACCATAACAGTAAAAGTGAATGTTTCCTATAATGAGACTATATAAATTTTAACTACTTCTTCTAGATTTTTTTCCCTAAATTTACTCCTTTAATGGAAGAAGGGAAGAGAGATCATATAGTTAAAAACAAATTCTTTAACAAAAATATTCCTGCCTTGGCCAGGGGGCTCCCTTGGTTGGAGCATCAGCCCATACACCAAAAGGCTGCAGGTTCAATCCCCAGTCGGGACACATACCTAGCTTGTGAGTTCCAATCCCAGTTGGGCTGCATACGGGAAGCAACTGTTCAATATTTCTCTCTCACACCAATGCTTCTCTCTCTCTCTCTCTCTCTCTCTCTCTCTCTTGCCTTCCTGTCTCTCTATCAGTAAACATATCCACAGGTGAGAATTAAAAATAATAAGAAAAAGAAAAAGATTTCTTACTTTGCAAACTGGAAGTACCTAATTGGCTAAATGAAAGCAGAACAGGATGTCAATGTTAGGCATGCAGTAGCTACAGATGAGGTGTACTCTGACAAAACTGATCAAAAGTCACAGTTACAGAAAAATATTTATGCTATAATCTTACATATAAACAATGGATTATAAACCTCTATATGCAACAATCCCCAGAAGAACTGGTAAAGATACGAAAGCCTCACAAACACACAACATGCACCACGGACAAATTCCTCCTTCTACTAGCCACAGGTTTAAATGTGAAAAGAAACAGGTGAATTAATTTCAGTAACATATTTTACTTAATGCAATGTACCCAGAATATCACTTTAATATATAATCAATAAGGAACAATGATCAGGGAGCTGCTTCTCCATTTTCGCATTCAGTCCTTGAAATCAGTGTGTGATTTCACCGTCACAGCACATCTCAGTTCAGAGCAACTACATGTCAAGGGCACACCAGCCCCAGGGGCCCTGGGACAGCACCACAGGAGAGCGGCACAGGGAAGACGAGAAATCATCCGTCCTCCTTAAGCTTTCCCCGTGGGCTGCTGCTTCGTGTTTCCTCCAAAGCTCGTCCATCTTCTAGGTCAGCAGCACTGGAATCTATCTGTCTAAGGTAATTAATGTATATCTAAATCAATATGCATTTATATCTCATACATTATAAATATTTATGTTTCAGATGATCACATGGCATAAACCAGGAGTCTGTTCTATGGGCACTGTGTCCCTGCCTCATGTCTCTCCCCCCAGTCCCGACTACAGCACTAGACTCGGCAAACGTGCACTGGCCCCAACTGTGCCATACTAAAGAAAGTCACTTCTGAATGGAAACTGGCCACACGAGCCTCCAAGCAAAGCCAAGTAAACTATGCTTCAACCACCGACATGAAATGAACAAGCGAGGCACCCATGGTTTATTTCACCGCGGCGCGTCAAAGCCTGCCACATTCGACAGTACCACACTCGATGGTTGGCTGTGAAGAAAGCTGACATCCATCGGCCACATCTAAACATTTCATCCGTGCTTTTAGTGGGCTGGGGCAATCAAATGTCCTCGCCAGTAATCGAACTCTCTCTCAGTCATGATTCTTTCTTTAAACAAATGCTCACAAATTCTTCAGAAGAGGAGATAGGAAGGGGGGCCTGAGCAGGTGGGGAAGGGGTGTAGAGAGACAGAGAACTGGAGTGGAAGGGTTCCTGAGAGCATTTGAGAAGTGTTCCGATGTCAGCATGGATCCTCCCTGGAGGATGGGGGAGGTATGGGTTTCCTGTGTAGGACAGTGCTGAACACACAACGAATGCTTAGCCATCGCTTGTAGAATGGATGGGCTGCCGCATCATCGATCTGATTCCCTTTGGTCGGGACACTGAGGAATGCATCCCAGGCACTGGTTTGCAATCCCTGAACCATGACCGAGCTCATACCAGTGAAATGAGAACACTGTCCGAATTACCCATCTGCCCCCATTACCATTTCAACTACTGGCGTTGACTGTGTGTGCCTTCATAAACAAAGCCCACGGCTGCACAGTTCCCTTACACAGCAGCCCATGACATCAGGTGCTGGTTCTACAGGGGTCACTGCTGAAGAGGGCTACAATTAGAGACCCGGGGGACTGCCAGGTCAGCCTCCATGTGGTTACCGATTGTGCTTGGCTTCACTCTCTTCCAACAATGAAGGTTTATCATTCTTTTCTCTTTCTTTTACTGAATAAAAAGAATTGCTTTAAATTTTGAATTCCAGCCACTGAATATTACCCCATTGGCTACTTAAACAACAGTCCATTCTGAAGTGAAGAGCAAAAGTCTTAGCTGGTCTATAGAGTCGATTCACCCTCTGTGAGTGTCTGCTGGGGGCCAGACCGGTCGGCAGTGGGAGGTACAGAGGGTTTGGGTCTGTCCCCTGAGCTGACTAATCTTGGGCAAGTTACTTCTTTTCTCTGAGTCTAAATTTTGCCACGCAGCAGGGAATAATAAAAACTAAACTCTCACAGTTGGTTATTCTGAAGATTAAAGAACACAAGTAGAATGCTTTTTCTGCCTGAAATGCTAAATTTTTCATTTCAGCTTTGGTGCAACATCTTTGTCTTCACTGAGAAATGAAGGTGGCACAGGAAGAGAAACAATCTTCGACTGATCTTAAATTGTAAAATCTCCCAAGTTGCTTTTAAAAAGAGAGAGAAAGAGAAGCTTGAGCCAACACACAGAACTTGGAGGCAACCTGCGAGTTATAAGTAGGTTTGCTAGGAAAGGGCTAGCATGCCAAGAACTCCAAATCAGAAGAAAATTTATGCAACTGGATCACTTGGTCTAAATATGATTATACATTTTAGTAACAAACAGTATGATTCTGTAGGTAAAGCCAGGATAATAGGGAGAAAACAGTAGGAGGAGATTCAATTTATTACAGGAGTTTTGCAGAGCTGCAGAAATGAAAGTCATACATGTGCGATAAGGAGGCGTTTTCCATAGTGGCTGGAGAAAAGTAAATTACTTCAGACGTATGTGTGGAGAAAAGAAAGGGTGCAGACTGGCAATTCTAGAAAAGACTGTAACAGCAGCCAGGGAGACCAACTCTGAAGCTGAGGGCAAAAACCGAACGTTAAAGGCAGCAATGTTGAGTGGGTGCCAATTAATGTGCTAAGTTTGCCACCAGAAGAGGAGTGAGAAAAGTTCGGTGAGAAAGTTCACAAATGAGCTAGTCTGATTTGGAGGGAAAGTGGAAGAAGTAAGAGCCTTGGGCTATTTCTTGACGCTGGGCCCTTTGCTTTCGGTGATTTATTTATATGGAGACAACATGAAGAGTGTCATACTTGCACCCGGAGTTGGTGCTGATTAATGATGTCTGACCAGGATCAGAGCCCTGAATACATAAACCACTGCCAACTAATGTCAATGCGAGACGGTGACTTTGCTCCTTGGACGAGCCGAGGCCTTTGCCTCCCCTCCCATGGATGGCCTGGGCCGCGAGGGTCCATCGCAGGCTCAGGGTGGAGCCAGACAGAGCACCCCGCTGCCCTCCCTGTCTTCTTCTGCCTTGTCGGCTGTGCTGCCCTCCTCATGCAGAGTCGGCCCCTGTGGAGACGGTAAGCAGCTCCTGAGTGAGGGATTGCTCCACGGAGAGGGCCTGTGCCCAAGGAGGATGAGTCAGGACAGCAGGGGTCATGGAGGAGGGTCCATTTTTCAGCCCACATGTGGTTGATGCTCGGAAGTATCTCAGAACTCCTGAGAAACCTCAGGCCCACGCTGTGGGAAGATGACTGAAGACGCGTGTGTGTGAGGACAGAGCAGGTGCCCCAGAGTCCAGGCACTACGAAGTGCAGGACGCTGGTTAGGAAAAGACGTAAGTAAACAAGTGGCTGTTGGACTTTGTCGATGCCATCCAAAACAGTGACACCATGTGGCAAGCATATGTAATAGCAGCTGAGGACAATGGTGTGGTTCTCCACTTAAACTTGTACCTGGGACTCTCTGTGGGGGAAGGTTCTTGGATTATAGAGGAAAGACAGGAGGAATGGAACGACAGGACACACAGGTGTCTTCCTGCTAAAATCGCAGGTGGTGGTCTGAACGATACATTTTGTAAAAATGAGAGAATGTGATTACTGGGTTCTGCCAGGCCACCCGACTTGGGATAACACTAAAGCCCTGTGCCTGACCAGCCCGCATCTCATTTACTATCCCCATAATAACCCTCAAGGCAGCTTCAGGAGCACCACTGGACACAAAGAGAACCGAGGCCCAGGGAGTCCGCATAATGTGCAACCAAATCACTTAGGCTGCAAGAAATTGATCGGAGACTTGCATGCAAGTTCACTTGTCTTCAAAAGCCTGGACTCCCCATTGCTGTTGTCCACACCCTCCCTCGAGTCTTAAAATAGACATCCCCAGTCTCTCCTTTACCACCGTCACTGTGACTCTGACGCAACGTGCCCAACTGGCGAACATGAAATTACCGAATAACAATCACTGCTTTGTGTGATTTCTCACAGTTTGGCAAGATTTTATGAGAAAATTCTCCACCATGATCTCCCTACACCTTGATAAAGTAAGTGAAGATTATTAATATGATCTCATTTACACAGATGGAGCTAGACTGGCCCTACAGCGAGCAAGAGCACCTGTTAATGCACTCAGTCCCGAAGCTGGCACCCCCAAACAAAAGTCCTACTTCACCCCTGGGTAAGTGGGCCTTTGGAGTAGTGGGCTGGGAGTCAGGAAGGGCAGGTTTTGTTTATTCATTCATTCAACTGACGTAAATAAAAGTTCACTGAGCATCCACTTCCTACTGGTCATGATCCTAGGCACGTTTATTCCAAGAATGCTAGGTAGCCCTGGGAGGGTCGCACGCAGGTCTGTGGCAGAGCCCATTTACAATGTAAAGACTAGGCCAGGGCTACCTGGGATCAGAGGAGAGCTGTGGGGTTGGAAGGATCTAGTGCCTGAGAGAAAGCAAGGAGGTGGGGTGAGGGAGCAGGTGCACCTCAGGAGAGAGAGGTGGATGGCTCAGAGCAGAGTGGAAATTTACTTATAAATTCTGCGACCCAGAGTTTACCAAAGTCCCTCAGACTCAGCTTATTTTCTATTGCAAAATATAGATGTTAAAAACCTCTCAAGTCTGGAAGGAGAGCAGATTTACAAAATAAAATGATGTGCCCCTAAATATTTAAACACTCTTCATTGTTGCCCGGCCCCCCTAGTGAAAATACACACAGTGGGAGATTAACGCACACATTCTGGTTCAGAAATTGATTTGAAATGTACTCGTGATTTAATGAAGACAAACGCCAACTCACTGCAAGTACCACACAGCAAATTTACCACAAGTGTATCTATTTCAGTATGTATGGAGTTCTCAGTTCAGGTTGAGGAAATCAAAAGTGACCCTTGGAAAAGACATAATTTCCAAGGATTTGCTCTTGTTATTCACACCCTTCCTTAAAGGGGAACTGAGAAACACAATGTCCTGTAGAAAACCAGTCTGAGTCACACAACCAATCACTGCCGCCAACCCCCCAAGCAAAACATCTCCTGCTGACCCCATCATAAGCACAGAATCATTCACTGGATTAGAAATGAAGTATAAGATAATAGTAATTTTACATCGAAGTGGAATGTGTGTGTTAGTATTCCATAAAGGCCTGGGTTTTTTTAAAAATAGATAATTCTAATCAGCTTCTCAATTTTATGATTTGAGACTAAAAATTACTTAAGTAAAATAATTAGACTGATTATAAGGTATTCTTAGAGATATTGTTAAAATCTAAGATTTTGAACTCAATTTGTATTTTTAGTATCAAAATATTCAAATTTATTTTGGTGAGCAATAATAAAATAAACAATTCGAATACAAAATACAACTCCTCCTCTCCCTTTGAACAGTAGCAAAAATTCCTTCAAGGGTGCTTTGACTTGTTCATCTCTAAGTACATTTATATTTAAAGATAAATTCTGATTTGAACACACAGATGATTATAAACCAAAGGATCGCCCTGATGTTAGGGTTACAATTCCGCCTAAGCAAGAAGGTTAAACTGTCCACTAGTCTTGCCCCTCATTCCTGAAACACTGCTTGTTTGCTACTGCCACCTGCTGGTCAACACCAAAATTTACTTCTACAAGTGAGAAATTATGTACCCACTTGCTTTCTTGGTTTATTTTATAGTCCTAGATTTCCATAGGTTTTAGAAAAGTTCAATGCATATTTGCAATTATTAACACTCTGTCATTGTAAAAATATACACGTAGTCATTCAAATATAGAAAAACATGAATAAGGAATTAATCCCTGCATTTCCACTAGGTAATCCCTTCAAAAGCATTCAATCTCGAAATGCAGTTTTTCATCTAAAACAAGTTGTCAAATTTCATGTCGTTTAAATCTCTCATAGTGACTACAATACATTTAATCATATGATATTTTATTTTACCATTGGCCATTTGGGTTTCTTTAATTTTCTTTATGCTATTTTGGGAGGGATAGCATTCATCCAGGTTTGAGAACTTGGTATTCAGCTCTGATGTTTTATATAAAAGATCACCAGATCTACAGCTCCTTGGTGTTTTATATAAAAGATCACCAGATCTACAGCTCCCTCGTCAGAGCATGCTGAGAGGTAAAGGCCTTTCATGTGCTGTGTGTCAAGGTCATCCGCAGCAGGCACGCCAGCTCACACCCCTGTGAGAGCTCTCTCTCCACCCATTCTCCTCAAAGCCCCTCCCAGAGACTTTAAGAAGCCACGTGAAGGAAGCCGGAGGCTGTTTTTATTTACATTTACGTGATGCGCAGCGAACACTCTTTTTCCAGAGGTCTTCTGGCCATTTCTGTTTCTGCCTCAGGCTTCAACACCCAGTTTTCTACTCTAAAGTTTGTAACATAATAAAAAGGAAATTAACAAAATTAATACCTTTTTACACGTGTCCTAAATGTTCTCCCTATTCTATACTTTTCATTTTATCTACGGTATTTTTACTATGTCAGTATTTTACATGTTGATTTAGTCAAATATACCAGACTTCATGTTGTTAGCTCTGTGGTTTAATGCTTAGAAATTACTTCCCTGCTCATGGTGTTAACCATTATTTTACTTTGAGGGAAATCGTTCACATCTCCTTTTCTATGCAAGAAGATGTTATCGGGAATTTTGCCCTGTGGGAATTCATGAGGTCCCTCTTGATGGGGGACTCAAACATTGAAACTATTTTAGTTTCAGGTAATAGCAAATAAGCTTAGCAATCAATGAATGTAAAAAGCTATTGTTCCAGTAACCAGAAGTATGACCCACCCTGATTCCAGAAGAGCATAAGTAGTTCCACCTTTGTGCCCCAGGTGGACCGCAAGCCATCAAGATGGCATCTGAGCCACAGTGCTCCAGAGGGAGATGACCACCACCCAGGACACAGACGAAGACCATTGCCCAGGACACAGATGAAGGAATACTGCAGCTTTTATCTGATTAATGTTTCCCCTAAATTCCAAACACCTTACTTACACTTTTCTTCTCCTTATAAAAATGGTTGGTTTAAAATGGAATGTAAGATGGTCTGTTAGGGTGCATAACCCACCGTCTTCTCAGATCACTGGCCATCTGAATAAAGTGCCCATAAAGATTCAGTCCCTGCCTCTACTTATTGTGTCTGGCAGCGACAGGCAGCAAGAATGCCAGCTTTTCCAGTTTCAGTCTGAGAAGAAGGGTCAACCCACACATCACGACCCCCTTATGCTACTTGCTTTTTCTGCACCTGCCTGAATCATGACACTGAACTGCAACACATTTGGAGAACATTATAAGGAATCTCTTATTATCAAGGGGCCAGCTCGGGCCCATGGTATGTCCCTCTTCATGGTCATGAACTGTGTTCAACTATCAACATAAAACAAAAATCGTATTTTATAGCAAATAAAAACTTGCCACAAGGTTCACCCAGAAACAAAGGCAGGGTTCTGTTACTGTGAGGTTAATGCAATGACAGGGGGCACCAGGCAGCTGGCCAGGCACCATGCATTGCAGACCAGAATTTGCTTTCATGGGCATTCCGTACAATGAGGTGTGCCTGCATTTGTAACATGGTAGAGAGTGTAAGGAACAACAACAACAAAAAAAAATCACACAGTGCGGCTCTAGCAACCCTGTGACCTACAGAAATTCCTCTGATGTATCCCTTCCTAAGTCTCCCTTTATTCTGACGTAAAAGAAAGAAATTCAAGTTCCTGATCTCAAAGACGTCTTCAGTCTCTAACTTGCCGTGAATGTATCTCCCTCAGACACACTTGGATAATACCTTATCCAACTCAAGAACAGTAATCAATATTCAAATAATCACTATAAAAATAGACGGCAATCACTAAAGTATCCTCACACTCCACAAAGCATACCATTGTGAGGAAACAATTAAAAATCATAAATTATTATACTAGATGTAATATTAGTTATGAAAACAATCCACTATTTCTTCAGCAGGATGCAGTAGTGGGTAAGCTACACCACGAGACACACCAGTGAAGGGCCCGAAGTAGCGGTCTCCTGTGATCGCACTCACCTGCGTATGGACACCCACAGTCTTACACACGCTAAGGTTTACGTTATGCACTCTGCCCCTGGCAGATGACTAACAATTGGCAGGCAAAGAAATATTTACTCTGTCGCTCAGCTTTCTTAATGAGCACACTGAGCACTTTAAAAACACATGTATATATATGTATATATATATATATTTCAGTTTTTAACTTCTTAAATATAGTGTTATGACAAATATATACTTTTTTATTTTCCTCTTTTATATACACTGAATGTTTACATCTCTCCAAAATCTGACAACCGAGGAGAGTGGACAGGAATGCACATGTGTGGACAATGACACCCTGTTCTAATCAGTGGGGGCGGTAGATGTCATTGAGGGAGCATGTGTACTGTGTGGTCATTACATTCAAAATGACTGAGCGACTAGAGAAATGAATCTGCATCAAATTTTGTGTTAAGCTTGAACATTTCTCCATGGAAACCACTGGGATGATTCAGAAGGCCACAGTTATGGGCACCTGGTGATTGGCAGCTTCATCACGACAACACACCCACTCATGCTTCACGTCCCCTGCAGAGTTTTGGGGCGAAACATCAAATCACCAAGGTAACTCAGCCCCACTCCAGCCCAGATTTGGTGCCCTGAGACTTCTGGCTTTTTTCAAAACTAAAATCACCTTAGAAAGAGAAGAGATTTCAGAACATCAGTGAGATTCAGGAAAATAGGATGGGCAGCTAATGGCAATTAGGAGAACTGTGTGAGGTCCCAAGGTGCCTACTTTGCAGGGGACTGAGGCACCATTGTCCTGTGTACAATGGTTCTTGTATCTTGTATCTGCTTCAATAAACGTGTCTATTTTTCATAGTATGTGGCTGGATACTTTCTGGACATCCCTTCTTTTTCCCCATATATATAAAGAAAGGGTATTACTGAAAAGTGAAGTTCTATAAGGAAGGGCATGTCACGAGTGCTAGAAGATACCGTCATTTGAGAAAGAACAGATGCTTAAGTCAATACAAACAAAACCTGTGAGTGGTTCCAGTTAAATAGGGGCCCAAATTCATCCATTTCCCCAGTGAGGCAGCACCAACGTGAAGGCACAGATATTTCGTGATGACATGAGCAGAGAGTGACATAGAGTGGGGGTCAGGGAACACACTTTGGAAGCTGGAAAATGTGAGGACGTGTGGCATCCGGTTTTTGTCCCGTGACTAAGCAGGTAGATTGTTCGTCCACTCTTGACAGCTGAGCAGGCCATCGTCCTCACCACCCTCAGCGGCCAGAGGCTGGAGACCCACTTGTTTTGGAGAGGGTGAAACTGAGGCCTTCCAGACTAGATGACACCACGTGCGTTTGAGACGAGGCTGCCACGATGAAGGCGGAGGGGTGTTCACAGGAAGGGCTCACGCTGGAGGCTGAGACTCCCCAGGCCTCTGCGCTGCCCGCATGAGTTTCGGTTCGTGAGGCCTGGCAGCAGGACTGGAAGACGCCTCCCTCAGAAATGTGCCACTCTGTCGTTTCCCGAGGGCCACGGTAACATGTCGCTACACTGGATGGGTTAAAACCACAGGCACCTATTCCCTCATGGTTCTGGAGGCCAGAAGTCCCCCATCAAGAAACAAGCAGAATCGGTCCCTGCAGGAGGCTCTGAGGGAGAATCCATCCCAGGCCCCTGTCCTGGCTCCTGGTGGCTGCTCACACTCCACGGCATGAGTTTCAGGATAAATCAATGATAAACGCACACAGAACTAAAGCAAACTGGAAAAGGAGCCCCCACCCCCAGGGAAGGAAAAGGACAGAAGACACAGAAACTGTGAGATGAGTACATGGCTCTTCAAACATTAGTGTTTACAGCCACAGTGATATAAACATGGAAGATTTGTGTTTACAAAATGACCACACAATTGTAGCAGAAATTTGAGGAATATTGTAAATGTAGGTGTCGGAGAGGCACACAGAAGGATCGAAATCCCTGTCTCTGTCGGTGATGAATCAGAGATGGCGCCCAACACTGAAAGATCAGGAAGTCACAGCGCAGCTACATTCTCTCACCAAGGAAACAGTGAACGGAGTGGGAGGCATTGGGAGAAGGGGCTGACGTTGCTCACAATAAGTTTGTAGAAACGTGTGTAATCAAAGCCATACGTGCATACACGAATATAAGCACACGAGGACTCCACTAAACACTACCCCCTTCCGCTCTGTGCCCAGCGGCAGGTGGAAAGCCCTTACCACAACTGAAAACTGTCACACTCGGGGAAAGTGTTCTGCAACCTAGGGAAAAGAGCTTCTGGTTTTGAAAAATAAAGGTTTATATTTTCAATAAAAACTGGAAGCTAAAAAATGCTATGGACGTCAGTGGTTTCATCTTTGGCTTTTTCATGTTCTAAGATGTCAACCTGCCCAACACAGAAATATGTGTACAAGGATGTCTTCTTGAAACCAGATGTAAGAACATACTATGAATAAAAAAATTGCAAGTAGATGTCAGAAATCTCAAGAGTGTAACCATAAAGCCAAACACCATATTCCCCAAGATGCACTTTCATGTGAAACAACCCAATGAAAATCCAATTGTGTCAAGTAAACTGGAGAAATTATCGTTAATGAGTACAATTCCTGGCTCCTTCGCACCGAGTGCTCGTTTCTCTTATCACGGTCACGTCCTAAATTCAGTTTCTTTGTAGCCCTTACCAGAGTAAATCTGGTAACTACCTCTGAGTCAATGTTGAGTTGACACTCACTCAGTGTTTCCAAACCTTCATGACCAGTGTCATCTCTCGTCTCCGGGTGGGCTGGATCAGGTGATGTGAGACAGGACTGAAACTGTTTGCAGACTAGTGTTGGCTGCCCCAACACCCATCCGTCCCCTCCCAACCGGCAGGGTTAGCTCGGTCCATCTAAGCCAGTAGTTCTCAACAACTGCTGCATGCCAGGGCCATGTGGGGGGCTTTAAAAAAGCCACAGATGCTCAGACCCCACTCTTTATAACAACTTTACTGGAATACAATTCACACACCATACAACTCCCCCATTGAAAGTGTGCAGTGCACACTGTTACATGCACAGGACTGTGCGGCTCTGACCACAGTCAATTTCAGATCATTTTTATCACTCAGAACAAACCCCATGCCCATTAGCTACCATCTCCCACCTCCACTCCAAAAGTCCCAAGTCATTACCAATCTACGTTCTAACTCTAAATAAATGGAGTTATGCAACATATGGCCTTTTGTATCTGGCTCTTTTTATTAGCATGAGTTTCATCCATGTTGTAGCATAAATCGGTACTTCATTTTTTCTATTTCCAAAGAACCTTCCATTGTATGCACACACATTTTACTCATCCATTCATCAGCTGATGGATGTTCAGGTTGTTGCCACTTTTTGGCTATTACTCCATATGTTGCCTACCTGACCACAGTCGATACACTGATAAAGGATGGGCATTACACCTGAGCTGGGCAGGCCGGTGTCCTTCCTTAATCTGCTGCCGCTCAGGACAGTCTAGGTTATGTTGTGGTCATGACCAGCCAGAAAGTCTCAGCTCCTCAAAACAGCAAAGTATACAGACACTTTCCTCTTGAGAAAACAGGGATTCTGCTCACTACAGCCACTCAGAGACCCTGGTCTGGCACAGGCTTCCCTGATCCCAGAGACAGATGAACCATACACTGGTTCTACTGATTTCATTGTATGTGTGCATGTATTTTTAGAGAGCAGGGAAGGGATAAAGAAATAGAGAGAGAAGGATACATCAACGTGAGAGAGAAACATTGATCTGTACGCGGCCCCACCAGGGACCAAACCCAAAACCCAGGCAGGTGCCCTGACTGAGAATCGAACCAGCAACCTTTTGTTTTGCAGGATGTCACACAAACCAACTGAGCCACACCTGTCAGTGTGAGCCACACACTGGTCCTCACATCTACCTCCTGGAAGAGAAACAACACGTTACTTCTTTGGTCAAAGTAAGTCACATTCTGGACCTGAGTTCCAAAGGGAGAGCCACCAAGTTTCTGGGGCGGGGTGGGGGCGGCTCACATTTTCCTTTCAGCTTGTTAGGCTGAGAGGATGCAAGCCCAGAACTATCTGTACCCAGGCTCTTCTTCCTCTTATCACACGGAGGAACCCCTGTGCAGAATGAACGAGGCCGAACCAAAAAGGAAAACTGAGAGGTGAAGTCCGGGGAGCCTCTGCCCCATGTTCCTGGACTCTCTCGTGGGAGACAACAACACCTGGGTGCTTCCTGCACCACAACAACGGGTGCTGGGTAAGTTCCCGCACCTCTGCCGATACTTCTCCACGTGAAGACGGGAACGGCACCACTCAGGCCAAAGCTAGAGCACAGCGCAGGTGTAGGGAATCCACTATTGACTCCAGA
The DNA here is from genome assembly GCA_004024845.1 of Tonatia bakeri. Taxonomy (NCBI): domain Eukaryota; kingdom Metazoa; phylum Chordata; class Mammalia; order Chiroptera; family Phyllostomidae; genus Tonatia; species Tonatia bakeri. Next base: position 12,901 of record PVIA01008930.1, read on the forward strand.
GTGCGTGTCTTACCTTTTACCCGTGTCAATTAATTAATGGCCACATATACTACTGCGTGCACAGTAGAAGCAGCTTACCAAATCCATCCTTAAGTGCCCCCAGCTGACTCCATGCCAAGAAAAAGTCACAAGGAACAACAACACGCTTGGTCAGCATTGGAATAGAAATTAAAAGCACAAAATATGTGATTACTTCCCCTATAAATAGGTTGTGTTCCTGTTTTAAAAGTTTTATAGACATAAACCTTTACATTCATTTTGAGTCTTCTTGTCAATTTGTAAAAGTATTTGCCATTAATTCAGAAAAGGTCAAATTCATGGTATACTTTGTGCCCGTGTTAAAGCTTAAAGCAAAGAAAGTTACCCATTTGTTTGTTGATTCATTTATTTAGTGGAGGGTAACAGGAAAAATCAGTAACAGGTTCATCCTGTAATGTACATATTTTATGTATATGTCACATCATCATGTGCGCTGCACAGGACTAAATAGTATCTTCATAAATGACCATATTTTGTAGCACAAAATTAGAATGCATTTGCACACCTGTGCTTTCTTTCTTGTAGAAAGCTTCTGCAGAGGACAGAGCCGGTAAGATTGCTAATTTACAAATGAGGAAACTGGGCCCCAGACCTGTCAAGTACATTACCTGGTAACTTGTCTAGAAAACAGCCCCGCTGAGATGGAAGCCAGGTCTCCCGTGGACATCATCGTCACACAGACTGCAAGCCCGAATGGATCCCTCCTCAGCTCCCCTTCCCACTGCTCACGTGACCCGGGGTGAGCCTTCTCCGCCCTCTGCAACAGGGTCCTCACCTGTGCAATGAGGGTGATGAGGTCTCCCTGGGGGCACGCAGTGAGCATCTACACAAGCAGTCTCTTCATTCCTGCCCAGAGCTCTTTTCACTGTAGCATATTACCTCCTGAACAAGGTGATTTATTTTCACTATTTGGCAGATTCAAGAAATAGATGAAACTGGATTTGAATCCTCTCCCTGGTCATGTGATTTGGGGCCTGTGACATAAGTTTGCTGAGCTTACTTGCCATCACTAAAACAGAAAATAATAATCGTCACTTCACATAAGTATTATCTTTATTAAATAAGCTAAGGCCACACATCACTTTGTGCATGCTGAGCATGGTGCAAGCTGTTGTAAAGGGGAGTGATCATTACCTGAGTCGTCTCAATAATTCTGCAGCTGCAGGTCTTGCCCGCACTTGCAGGGCCTCCAGCCTCGCGGGAAATCTATCTCGGTGATTTCTTGGAAACCCCAAGGGGTGGGAAATACAGCAAGTCCCTTACCAACCCCATGGCCTCTGCCTCAGTCTCTCCTCTTCTCCAGTGGTTGGCATCTTGGGCAAGAAAGGAGCTCAGTGACATACTCCTTCTGGAGAGGCAGGGGGCAAGAGGTCATTTCACTGGCCACTCAGTGAGCCTGGAACCAAGCATGACCATCAAACCCTAAAGAAGGAAGAAAACCTCCGAGAACCGCTGAGAGTTTCACTGCAGCTGCTCACGCTGCCACTGATCATCCACAGGACACTAAGAGCATTTACTGAATGACAGTTCCTGACAAGTCCTTTGGAGAATAAAGAAGAAAACCAGACTGGTATTCGACATATGTTTAAATTGGGTCTTCATTAATTAGCTAAATAACATCAATACTTAGATGAGTGACAAAGTGGACAGCTCACAATTTCCATCACATCAATCAGATTCATTATTTGTGTGCTAATCAGCTGCTCTAAACTGCGCTGAGCATTACAAAGAAGTCTCACGCCCGCCTCTCCCTTCATGAAACCACAGCCTGGGTCACGAGGGAACAAGATGCGTGCACTCTGCAAACAGTGACCTGTGTCAGGCAGGTCCCTAGTCGTCCGGGGTACAAAGATGGCTAAGGCAGTTTCTTCCCTCAAGGAGTTCACAGCTCATCTGGGGAAGAATCCCTACAAACACCGATGTTGCAGCTCTTTCGTACAGAGACATTTTAATAACTCCATCTTGGCTTGTACAAACTTTCATTTATGCCTTAATGAATGCACCTTTTACATCTTAATTAAAAAGTTGTATCTGCACTGTTTCATCTCAGCTAACAACTTCGCTTAGGAAAGAATGGAAGGAGAGTTACTCCTAACTGGACAGTGGAAACCTTCCGTTTGGAGCTTGTCTCCTGAACATGACCACTAGATGGCGACAGTAGCACATCCCTTCTAAGGCCTGTCTGGAAATGGTTACCCTGCCAGCAATCTCCAACACAAAATGTACTTCTTTTAAAAATCTAAATTTCCATATTATTATTAGGTACACACTGGGTCACAGAGAGGTGGGTGTTGAAGACTCCGCAAAGTCTTTTCTGTATCTGTGTTAAGAGCTGGATGCGTTTTTCATGGACAGCTGACTCTTCACGACTTAAAAAGTTTTATATACCATTTCCTAAAAAAGCATTGATATAAAGATTTAATTCTCTCTTCACGTATCACTGCTTGTATGCACAACAGAAGGTATTATATCTGTGCTCACTTTTTTAAAACTCAGGTATCAGGCAGAATCACTTTATGTCACTTCTTCTGTTTAAATACAGGGACTGTCTAGAGGAATCTGCCCAAATTTCGTTTTCCAAAAATTGCTTGGGCAAACGAACTTCGGATTCAGTTTGGATTCGGTTTAAACAGATTTGACTGTGAGCCCAGAGCTGAAGTTTGGTTTCTGCACATTTTGCATCCCGATTCCCACTTGACACTCGGGAACGCAGGGACCTGCTACTTTGGTTGGGAAACTGCCTCAAGGCGCGGGTTCTGCAGATCATTTAACAGGAAAGCCTCCCGGCAAAGCAGTACGTGGGGGGCAGATGGAAAGAGCCGGGAAGAAGCCACACGCAGCCTGGTGCATGCAGGTGTGTTTGTGTGGGTGGGGGGTATGAACGAGATCCAAAGCAAACGCCACGCTTCTTTTTTGGGGCGGGGGGGAGGCGAGGCGGGGCGGGAAACCACCACTGCAGACCTCCCCACTACCACTTCCTGATCAGAGCGAGCCAGCCTCAAACATTTGCAAAGGGACTTGTGGGTTAAAGACGGAGCTCGTGGATGCTGGAAATGCATGTAAACAACTTCAGAAATAACATACTCTGCACGGTCACTTGATCCTGTTTCTAGAACCCTCTGCAGAGCACACTCCAACTTCAAGGACACAACGAGCTGATTTTAGGGGGAAATGTACCTTGTCAAAACCTCACATTGTGGAAATTTATATTCTACTGCTCAACTTGAATTTTTTTAAAATCTGATTTCCAGGACTAGTTTTGTATTAGATGTCCCTTTGAATATAATTGAAAATAATTTTTAAAAAGTACCTATCACTGCCAGAAGAGGGCTCTGTCCTCAAACCTAAAACTCACAAACCACAGGTCAGTACCTTGCTATCCTGAGTTAACACTGCAGTGTGATCCGCTTTCATTATTGCATTGTAATTTTTTTAAAGGTTTTATTTTATCATTTTTAGAGAAAGCAAGGGAGAGAGGGAGGGAGAGAAACATCAATGTGTGGTTGTTTCTCATGCACCCCCAACTGAGGACCTGACCCACAACCCCAGCATGTGCCCTGACTGGGAATCGAATGGGCAACCCCTCGGTTCACTCCATCCAAAGATCCAGCACTCCATCCACTGAGCCACCCCACCAGGGCGCACTGTAATCTCTAACAGAACTGAACTTTATCTTTGAAAGGAACCACTGCTTGGCAGGATGCCGTCAGGTGCGTTACTATTACTCACACAAGTTAAGGACGTTGTACAGCATGGCAGTCTTCCTAACTTACAACTCCAGTGCCTCGTCCCTGCCTTCGCCCAACCGACACGTGTGTGTCTTTCATCGGCTTACATACGCCCCCAAATTCTCTGTTTTAGAATCCATTACTTTATGAGGACAGCTATTTTTCTTAGTTAACTGGAAAATAGGCGAGGGACTGAAAAAGGCAAAATAAAAGTGCAAAAAATCATGAGTACTTGTTTTAGTCCTTTCGGCTTCTTCCAGAAAACAAGACGAGAGCGAGTCTCCAGGAGGGAGAGTGATGAGTGCAGGCCCGGGCTTCCCTCTGCTGGACGGGCGCCCACGGCGGCTGGCTCCAGGGCCGGCTGTGCTTCCTTCCGGCAGGTCGGGCACTTCACATGTTAATACTCGGCCTTCACCTTCCTCCACCGCAGAAACAGAAGCATGGTGGAGCCTAAGTCTTTGTCCCTGCAACCTTTTTTTTCAAGATACTGGGATCAGTACTTTGTGATTGTTTTTTTTTTATTTTTGGCTCACTTATTTGTTTATTCCTCTATTTTGTTTCTCTCCTCAATAGGCTGTAAACGATAATAGCATGCAGGCCTTGCTTGTGTCAACTTCCACCCCACTCCCGGTGTCTGGAACACGTATGCCCAGAACACGTGTTACATGAAGAAGTCAGTCAGGCAATGGCATGTAGTGAACCCTGAAGATTCTCATAGCAATTTGTTTCTGTCGTGTTAATTTTTTACTTACCTTTCACGAATGGCAAATGGTATAGATTTTAAAATGTGTGCTAGTGACGAAGTTGCCTTAAAAATAAAGGTATGAAGTCAAAACTTAGTAATGAGAAGAAAACTATGAGGCATGTAACGGTATAGGCGGTAGGAGTGAACGGCGATGTCGTGAGAGTGGCCGTGAACCAGGGGAGTCTGGGAAACCTGCTCCGTGCAGAACAGGCCTGGGGGGAGGCCGGGAGGAAGAGTGAGGATTAAGACTGGGGGAAGTCAAGAAGGAAGGTCTCAATTTTATAGCTGAGCTGAGGCCAGCAGAGACAAGAGCGAGTGGTGACTCAGTACCACAGGGTAGTACCCACGGGTTTAACTCCTGCTCCAAGTTCATGGTGAAGGACCCCTGGTGGTGGAGGGCCATGACATGAAACTATTCATTGGATTTAACCCTGTATCAATGAGAAGCACCGGTAGGTTCCAATTTGTTTATGAACTGCAAACCACAAAAACTGGACCTGACAGTTAAGGGCATGATTCTAAATGCCAAGTGTTTGTGAAAGAAATTCAGAGAGAATCCTTTGGCTCAGAGGCAGCAGAGGCGAGAAGGAATGCTACTCCCTTCTATGTTTGGGAGCAGAGATTTCCCACTCCTGAGGAGCAAGGTGAAGTGGGCATGGCCAGCCCTAACGTGCTGTACCAACACCTAGGATAGCTTCCTGAAAAAACAAAATCTGTACCACACAGAAACGGAAATTTGTAAGTCCAGTATATAAAACGTTATCATCTTTCTGCAGGAAGTGCTATGGAACTTATGCAGCAAGGCTGTAAGGTTTGGTTTTGTTTTTTTAAAGACAAGTGGTTGGTTGGTTATCCAGTAGAAAACCTAAAAATATGTAAATAAAATTTGTAACTTAGAATGCAAGAGGTTGGAGAATAAAATAAATACTACTCGATCCTTCCTGTGTGTGGCAATACTTACTCTCGTTTCATCATAAAATCTGCCTGTGTAAATTATCTTCCAGGCCTGAGAACAATCTCCACTTTGAAATAATATATGAAAATACACTGAAGGGAAGATAGCATACATGGCATCATCACAGATTTTATTTAATTTTATTTTATGTCGAAGTGGTTCACTTTTCCATGACTTGTTCGGTGTAATGAAAATATACACCGGTCAACAGCACGAACCAGGTGACTTTCCCGGGCAGCTGAGCAGAGGGATCGTGACAGTACAGGGATGCTTCCAACCTTAGACTCCGCGGGACACCCACAGAACATGCGACTCTGGCTTACACACAGTGTGGAGACCTGAAGTCCTTCCATCTCTCTAGCTGAAATCATGATTTACTATCAGGTTCTCTACGCGAGTGAGGCTTGGGCTGTCATCATGGGCTAAAGTGTGTCCCCCTCCACCCCAAAATCATGTGTTAAGGTCCTCAACCCCCAGGACTGCACTACGTGACTATATTTGGAGATAGTCTTTAAAGTTAAAAATGGGACCACTCAGGTGGGCTCTAGCGCAATTTGACTGGTGTCCTTATGTATAATTAGAACAAGGCGGTGGACACCAGGGATGCATGTGACACAGGGAAGACCATGAAAGAACACAGAAAGAAGGCGGCCACCCGCAGTCCAAGGAGAGAGGCCTCACAGGAACTGAACCTGCTGACACCTTGATCCTAGACTTCTCATCTCCAGATCTGTGAGGTAATAAATTTCTGTTCTTTAAACCACTCACTCGGTGGTATTCTGTTATGGCAGCCTCAGCAAACGAATAACATTCTCAATAAAAATTCCTTTTGGATGTTGTGCAACACCTATGAAGTAAAATGATGCTAATCTCGGTTGTCAGGCATGGAACAATTTTTGTTATTCATTCATTCATTCATTCATTCATTCATTCATTCATTATTGGTTTCAGGTGTGCAGCATAGTGGTTAGACAGTCATAGCTTTCCCATTGACATTTCAATGCCCAACTGGAGGCATACATGGTTATCACAATGTTCTTGACTGTATTTCCTGTGCTTTACTTACTTCCCTGTGACTGTTCTGTAACTACCAATTTGTGTGTCTTAGTTCCTTCACCTCTGCCACCCACTGCCCAACCCCCACCCCTCTGGAAACTAGCAGTCCATTCTCTGCATCTGTGAATTGCTTCTGTCTCGTTTGTTTGCTTATTTTGTTCTTTGGATTCCACATGGAGTGAGATCATACGATGTTTGTCTTTCTCTGACTGGCTTATTTCACTGAGCATAATACCCTCTAGGCCCATGAGCATGAAACAGTTTTAAAACAAAGACGCCACTTAAAATAATTGAAGTAAGTGAAAACTCCAGATAAGCTTTAAATACTTTCCCCATTTGAATTGTTCCAGGTTGTTTGGATGTCATTTGCATGTATACATTCTCTGTACACTATTAATGATGATGGGTTGATAATGTCTTTTTATGTTGCTTTCTGAATGTTCCCCTTAAAACAGATCGATGAAGAGATAAAAGCATACACTACATAATCCCTAGTGAATTTAGTAACTGCAATACACTTTTTTTCAAAGAAAATTACACACCAATGAACATGGAGATCTCTGTGGCTAAGTTTTTTTCATGGAGACTAACAATAAAATATTTTAAAGCAAGTTGTATTCTTCCCTCCCGTTTCTCAGAGGATGTGAAGGGACTAGGTCCATACTGCCTGTAACATAGGCCACACCCACTTTTCTTTCTTTCCCATTGTCTGTTGCACAGGCTCTCTGAAGCTTGTCGTTCTTCACAAACCAGGTAAATCACGTGCCTGGGGAAAGCACTCATAATGATAATGGACCATTTTGAAAGGCACCCTCCCAATTTTATGAAAGAAAGTAGTCATCTCTAAGCAATTGATTACATGTATGCTACGCTTACTTTTAAAATAATACATCTGTATACTATTAATGATGATGGGTTGTGAATTTTATTTTTATGTCTGAATAATAAACATCGACAGAGTGAATTGATTAATGCATTTAGCAATGATAGAATTCTGTGGTTTGCAAGGGTCAAGATTGTATATTATGGAAAAGCCCAAAGTTGATGGGCATGCTGCCCTTCAGGTGACTGGGTGAGCTACTGTAAAATGAGAGGCACACTAAAAGAAATTTTTAAATCAATACTTGAGATTGATTTACACGCTCCTTTAGATTTAATCCTTTTGACATTAGCAAAGCCCACACATACTCTGAGCTAGGGGCTCCACCTTTACTCTGGGTTAATGTGTTGTGGGGTTTCCCACCACCTTGGGTCACGGAGACCGTTCCATCTTCTCACCCTCTCCTCAGCCTCATTGATTCGCTCCACCCAGATGGGTATCGCTGCCCCATCTTTGCCTGCCTGCCCCTCTCACTGTCTCAAAAAGATGTGTTATCTCTACTTAGTCCATTTGTGTTTCTTATACAGCATTTATGTCCTATGGTTTGATATTTCTTATAATATAGTCTTAGTTTTTGCTAGAGATTTCTACATTTGAATGTTCACAACTTCCATTTTTCTTTGCAACACTATCAGGGTTTCATTATTGTATTTGGCTTTCACTTCATTTAATTTTTATTGGATTATTGTTTTAGTACTAAGATTATTTATTCCCAGAACAATAAATTTTTTTATCTAGCTTTCAAATGGTATAACAAAAGAAATATATAATCCAAGATATATATTGATTTCTGATTCTTAGAGAGGGAACTGAGATGGAACAAACGAGCTAACAGCAAATAGTTCCATAGGAAGAGTAGCTGTTCATTTCACAAGATCCTCGGCAAGGATCCTCTGCACTTTCTAATACCATCGCCACATGTGTAAGATGAATGGAAATGGAGAAATAGACGGCGTAGGAAAAAAGGCAGTGGTGAGACATATACGATGAGGACACATCGATGTAAGAACTTTATGATGTAAGGATAAGGCTTATTTTAGGAGACAAACTCTTAGATTTTCTTTCACTCCCAGCCCACCAAAAAGTATCTGTTAGTTGCAATTCTCCTTGCCTTCTTTCTCTCCCTTTAAGATGTGTGCTTGAATATATAAAATATGAAAATATATACACACATATTAACTTCTAATTCTAAGGGACTAGGCACAAACTTACATGGATACCTGTCAGACTCATGTGTATATGTGATTTGGTCATGTGTGTAGCATACATGAAGATTTAAAATGAAAATCCCAAGAGACATTTTTAAAGATTTTATCCAAACAGTGAGAGGGGAAAAAAGCAATATCAGTTTCCATGGAGGCAATGTAACATGAAAGAAAAATTACTTTCAATGGTCACTGAAATTTTATAGCTTACACTAAATTTCAGTTTTATGTTTTCATATTCCTTCAAGCATTAATTAAATGTTTTTTGTTACTGAATACTTAGAATGCATGTGAAATGAAAATAAAGTAGGTGCTTCAAACAAAGCAGTTCTCTCAGCCAGTTAAAGACTACGCATCTGTTTGGCTTGGTGATGTGGCCTTTCACCACTTTCTGCCCATACGTAATAAAATTCTGTTCCAGTCTTCAAGAAACTTACCAAGATATTCAATCAGCTGACATTTTTCTGGAAGGAAGACTGACTTTATATATAACAATCTATGCAGAGAAAGAATCCATAATTTCAAGCGATTATCGTCCTGAGAGCATGAGCACACCAAGAATAGCTCGTTTGGGACTTGGAGGATGTGCCGTCGGTAATGATTGCAGGTGATGTCTCCCACGCCTTTCCTGCAGACCAGGCTTGGGGCTCAGTGCATTCAAAACAACCAAAGGATAAAGCACCAGACCGTTCCTCTTTCACAGAAAAACGAACTGAGATTCAGAGATGTCGAGTTAACTGGGTCAAGGTGTTACTTCTGGTACATGGCAGAGCCGGGATTGAATCTAGAAATAGGTAACTCCAAACTCCATGCTTTTAAACATTTTTCTGTTGTCAAGGTCGCAAGACTTTTCCAAGTGCTAAGGAGGTCTGGACCATTTAGACTTTTGAGATAATTACAGAAAAGAAACCAAATAAAAAAAAAACAGAAAAAAAAGTGATTCACATAATAACTAATAATATTATTGTTAACTGGAAAACAAGAGGAAGTTTGTTAAAAACCCCTTCTGACTTATGTCTGTCATAATTTAGAATCTTATCTTCACTGCTTCATAAAAACAACTATACCAGAATTTAGCAAGCAAAGCAAACTCCCCTCTTCTTTTCAAATATTGACACTCCCTATTTAAACAGACATATTTAGACTTTCTTACTCTATCCTTGTATCTCTTAACCTTTCATTTTTTCCATCCTGTTGCTTCTTTGTGCTGGTCTGGATAATTTCCCCAGTTTTCACCATCTAGTTTGTTAATAACCTCCTGACTTCCTTTTAATCTGCAATTTAAATTCATCTTTACATTTTTATTTTTAATTATTATATATTTAATTCTGCTTTTTACTCATGTAAAAAGTATATTTAGTGAAAACCTGCTATGTACTGGATGCTGCCTTAGACACCAGAGGCAATGAAGTGGAAAAAAGACAAAATGCACTGCCCTGGTGTAACTTGGATTTCAGTGGGGGTAACACAAAAAGGTGCATAGAGAATACATATCAGTTGGTGATAAGGGCTGCCCAGAAGAATAACAGAGAAAGGAACGAGTGCCCTCTGGTTGGAGAACCTCACTGGGCAGAAAGCCCAGTTGGCACAAAGGATGATGACCTGGGACATCGGTGTTGCTGGGGCCTGGCTTCAGCACAGTGCAGACCAGAGCAGGACCTCGTCGCTCCTGCCAGTGAGGCAAAGGAGACCAAGAAGAAGCCATCTCATCTGCCATGCATGAGACTGTCTCCTGGGCTCCCTTTGGTCTTTTGGATGATGGTTCTGCTTCTAGAAGAATCTTGGGCACATCTTTAAAATAAAGGTTAAGCTTAAGGTTTTTTGAAATCTGCAGTTAGCATGGATTTGACCTGCTAACCCACAGGAGGGTTAGATGATGCTCACAAATTCTAAAAGGAAATTTTATTTGTTCCCCTCTAGCCAATGACATTTTGAGACAAGTAACTTTTCTTGATGCTCATTTTCTGCACACCTCAAGGGTCCCAGATTTATGCAGGGACACGGGGGTTTATTTTCACATTCCCCACCCTGCACAGGTTCCAAGCCCCTGTTGACACCAAAACCTGATGTCACACGTATCCTTGATCAGCAGAGGTTGTGGGACGGCTCACAGCTCTCACACTGCATTCTGTAATCCCTGGATTTTGGCTTCGTTTTCTCTTTTGACTTCTCAGCATCTCCCTTACATTCTTGCCAACTCAGCAGTGCATTTAAAAAGATTCTTTACATATGCTATCCAGTATTCGTGTGTATGGTGGGAGGTTCTTTATGGAATATAGTCTGTGTTGTTTTTTAATTCACTCAATTTGAACAAAAACTTTCCATAAAGACAGTCTCTACATAGAGTAAAAAAATTTGATAGCTGAACTTACAGAAAACTCCTGAACTTTCTGAGTAGAAATGAGTTCCTCTCCCCCCAAAGTGTTCATTCTATAAATTCTAAAGGGAAATGGTGAGCATATTTGAGTCCAGATGGTTACTACACTAACTCATGACCACTAGGGATTCTGGCTATGCTGTGAGGGCCCGTACCTGGCAGTGTCCATTGCTGGATTTATTCCGTTCAGCTAAAGTCACGAGAGATGTTGAAGATTTGCTGAAATTCATTTCTCATGTGTCATCTTCACGTTATGATACTTAGATTTGACTTAACAAACTTTAGCAACAGGCTTTTATCATCATTTTCTTTTATTTGGCCAAAGCAAGGATTAAAAAATGAATGAGATCAGATCAATTAACATTATGAAGTTATTATCATTTCTAAAGAACACAGGCACACAAATAAACCAGTGATTCCCAAGGGACTATACTTTCAAACAAAATAAAAGCTAAACAATCGAGAGAAGCAGATGAATTATCAGCCCGGACACAACCACCACTTCCCGAACATCTGCACTTTCTGTTTACAATGAATGGTTATTTTCACTATTGTTCACATGATGATTTGCAAAGAAACAGTAAGCCTAAATAAATAAATACATAAACAAATAAATAAATAACAGGGTATAGAGGAATTGAAGGAAAAATTCAATACTGTTACTATAATATAGAACTCCCTTTCCAAAAATAAATTACAGATACAGCAGCATTCAATGGATCCCAAACATAACATGCAGTGTTTGATGGAGAACATAAACCCTCCCTGACGCCTCAGGCGATCAAACATACTACGGCTTCTGAAAGGCATCTTAGTTGTAGCATTTGCCAACAGTTCTCATGAGCAATCTCTCCTGCTTTTTCTTTTTAATGATTTTTTTTTGTCAACCCAGGATACTTTTGTCACTCTTTTTTCTCTAAATTAAGAACTTTGCAAGGCACTTTGTATAATTCTTTTGAGGGTATCCTCTCATTGATTTCTCAGAAAAGAATCCAGTGCAGTGGTACGTCCATTGTGCAGGAAGCTCAGGTTCCGAGAACCTTATGTATTTTCCTCGTATGATTTAACCAGGAAGCTAAAGAGACAATCAATATTCTAACAGACTTTCACATTTTCATGTCCAAAGCCCTTTTACCATTATATCACTAAGAGAAGGTAATTTGACATGTTCTTTTCCTTAAATTTATGAGAAAATAAATATATATACTCAAGGAGAAAGGAAAACATCTAAAATAGGTAGATTGATGTGCATGCTAGGTAAATGATAGGTAATTAATTGGTAAGACCAGTGGTTGTATGTGAACTTAGCAACAAGGCTAGTGACCAGGTGGTCACTATACCCCAAAAGAGTTTGCTTCCTATTTTGTACCTGGGGTAGGAGAAAGATGGATGGGACATTAGACCAGTGGTTATGGACACTGAGCCATGGGATGGTTTAGCCAGTATGAAGAAGTCTGTGGATAAAGCAACACTAGCTTAGGACATCTGCTGGACCACAGCTTGGGAATTGGTCATCGATGACTCATGAGGGCTTTCTCTGCAGCCGCGTGAGTCCAGGATAGAGGTGCTGAGCCAGGAAGGAACGCTCTCCTTCCTGGAGATAGCTATGATGAGACACGCAAACAGAAATCATCAAGGAAAGAATGGAAGGGAAAGGATAGAAAAAAATAAACAGATATCAGTCATTAAAAATATATTTGAGATGGGTAAGGTACAGAAGAGTCTTGAAGTTTTTCATGAGAGAAAGTTCACTGAAAGTGGGAATTGATGTTACTTTAATTTTTTTCTAAATCTCACTCTATGAAAGACCTAGGAATATCTGCCTGTCTTATAAACAAAAATTACAGTGTTTATCCATTGTGCTAAAAATGCTAAAATATATGACTTTCTTCAATGATAAATAAATATTTTAGTTTCTTTGTGTTTTAAGAAATAGTAATGACTAGTATTTATCATTTAGGTTGTTTAATATTTAATATAGTTTTACATGTCTTATCTCATTTATCTATTCTGAAAAGCTTAAACAAGCAGTACTATTATCCCCATTTTATAAAGCTTGCTACCTATGAGGTAATCAGAATCTTATTTTTTTTTACTCTCATATTAATGGTAAGATAAAGGCAAAGAAAGAATGAATTATTTAAAGAAGTATACATAAATAGAAGCATAACTGGGACTATAACCATCCTTTCTGACTCTTAAATCACACTTGATATTATACAAAAATTACTCATTATTTACCTTCAACTCCTGGGAGAGAACATGGGAATCCATGTTAAAATAATATTTTTGAATTAAGATACTAGTTGAGTGGATGGATGGAAGGATGGCACATTAATTAAAAAAAAACAACAACAGAGACCCAATTCCAATACAATCTAAGAGAAAGTGATATTTTCCATATACGCAATTACATTTCTTCAGCTTCATTCTCCTCTCTCCATCATCCCCTGCCCCCAAAACATACTCTTTTACTTCCAAAAACACCTTTTCCTGTTCAGGGGAATATGAGATAGTCAACTTTAAAATGATTGATCTCAGATTTTAAAAAGAACTTGAAGTAGGACTGGTTATCGCAACAAGACACTCATTTCAAGACGCGTTCTCTGCTCACCGCACTCCAACCCCTGAACCCGCTCTTCGGAGACTCTCCCAGCTCCACATCTTTTCTTGACTTCGTTTTCACAGTCAAGTAAGGGTTGGCTGTCAAAGGAAGACTCTCGCCAGAGGATAGAAGATTTGAGTTTTAGCCAATACTTTGTAGCTTGATGACATCAGTAAAGTCAATAAAGTCATGTTTATTTAATTTGTAGAACACCTCTAATGGGTCAAACATTGTGTTAGGGCTTCTGGGATTTGAAAAGGAAATAATGAATGAGACCCAGGCCCTACTTCTTCAGAGCTGGCATCCTTGAGATCAGGGAGGCATTAATCAAACCATCATGCGCACCACGGAACTGCCCGCTGTGCTCAGAACTTGTGTCGAAGCACAGAAAGCCTGTGAACAGAAGTCACAGGTGATGTGAGAACTGGGGACTCCTTAAGGAATACCAGTAAGTTTCTGATTTATGATATTTTAAAAACCTAAGTTCTCACAGGCCATTTAATCCTACATAGATGAGCTACCTCAAAGATGGAGAAAGACAAGTGAGAGTAAAATCCAGCAGCATCTGATTACTGCATGAATCCTCCTACCTACTATTCACCACAGGATACATGGTACTGGGTGAGGATTTGGATAGCATTTTGAAGAATATTTTAGACTTTAATTGAGCCACAGTTCAAGTTGTAAAGCTTCTAAACCAATGAATGAAATGAGTAATAAGATGCTATCCAGGTATTTTCAATAAAACCTTTCTGCTCATGACCAACTTCCGAACTGATGTGAGCGTACCTGCAGCAAACCTGGGAGGTGTGAGCAGGACTCACTGGGCATTTTACCATGTGGGATGGAAGCCAGTTATATGCCCAAGAGATTCCACAAAGAAAAGCTGTGGAAGGAGGAGCTAAAACAGCCCTGGAAACAGGTCTGAGTGGTACTTCTCTCTCTCCCTCTAAGACTGACTAAATGTAGTATGTATGATTCAACCCAGAAAGGGAGTGTGTGGCATGGCCAGATAAGGCTGCATCAAGCATGATTCTTAGAGGAATGTTAAATATGCACATTCAATGGTAATCCAAGACAGGTACAGAAAACGTCTCAGTCAACACCAGCAAGGCCTCGGGGGGTCCCTTGTCACAGTTGCAAATGAGACCAAATAGCAATTAAAGAGTGGACATTGTCCAGAAATTCTTAATATCCACAAATACCCTCAGTATTTGTTATGTCAATTTCTCAGCTAAATAATCATCATTGAACAATGTTAGGTTGAAATGCTTGCAAGCAATGGTGTGCGGAATAAATGTACAATGATTGCTTCAATAAAATAAAGACTTCTAGGTATCCCATAGAATAAATCAGTACACTCAAAATAACAAAATCCAGGCCTTCTTGGTAGCTATGCTTAGCATAGATGCTATGCAGCTGGTCTTATTTAAAATCACTCTTATCCTTTCATTTACTTGGGAGGGTGTGGGAATACATTTAGTTTTAGAAAAAGAAATCTTTTTTTTAGATTATCCCCATCCATAGTTTTTTTTAATTTTTCCCCTCAAAATGAGAACTGTTAATTGATCAGTCTTCTGATAATCCAGAGAAATAAGCACTATATAAAAATGATAAATACTGATTTTTAACAATACTCTCCAGAACAAGTATAATGAAGAGACTCAAACACAGATATCTAAAATATCCAAGACATTGTAGTGGATGTAAAGAAATAAATGCAAGATCTCTATATTAACATAGTGGCTCAAAAAAAAAAAAAAGAAAAGAAAGCAAGAAAAACAACAGAAATATTAAACAGCACTGTAAGACAATACCATGAGCTGTTAGCTGCCAAAAGTTTAGCCTTGTTATTAATATCAGAACTCATAAAAGTTGTTTAGGGAAACATTGTACTTGGCCACATAAGAAACTGACATGAAATTAATCTCTGTCCATAAATCTAAATTGCAAAAAACATCATTTCTTCATTTTCTCAAATCAGTACAAGTCCAACATTGCTAAAATCACATCTTGTGTTAGAAAGTCAATCACCAGGTCACACAGAGATCTCAGGCTCTTACAGAATGTTCCAGAATTGAGTACCCTCCCCCTTTAGTAAGGCCACTGGTCCATGTCATGAGTGCACTCATTGTCTCAGCCAGTGTGAGGCCGTTTCTGGTGCCTTTGTGTCATGTTTGGGATGTAGGGTACCCATGCTGGATCCAGGCACTTGCTTCACACTTGAAAACCGTGCCTTGGTCCAGCCCTCCTAGGTGCCCCCAGAGGCTATATCGCCCGATGTTTTACCACTTCTCCAGATGCTACCATAATCTGCAAAGCCTCCTGATACTTGTAGAACCCTGAAAAAATCTGAATTCTTCCAACCTGGAAGGAGAGAAAAGTTCCTCTCGCTCATCTCTCTTACCTGTTCAGTACAACTCAAATTACCTCCACAGCCAATCTAAGTTTCTACAAAGGAAAGCAAGTATGTCCATATTCAAGCCAATTTATTTTCTGCCCTGCCAAATCCCCAAAGTGAAAAACCTGGTTGAAATGGGGAAGAAAACACAGTAAGAAGAACAAACATTGTTAAAAACACAAATGAGAAATTACTATAGATTTCCTTCTAAGAATAAATATTCACAGAGAAATGTTATTTAATAATTTTTATAAAACTCAGCTAGATAAATATAGATCTAAGACAGAATCACTCCTCTCTCAGTAAGAAATCAATATCATCTGTCTTAGGTCAGGCTGTTATAACAAAATACCACAGACTGAGCAGCTTAGATAACTAATATTTATTTTTCAAAATCTGGAGGCAGGCCAGTCAGAGATCAAGGTGCCGACAGATCTGTCTGGTAGTGAAACCACTCCCACCAGCACGAACGTCGTCACCAGAACCATTATCTCTAGTGCCTTCAAGTGAGGGACACCTCAGAGCTTTCAAATAAAATAAAATGGAAATAAAGCGTTCCCTGCCCACACATCAGATGCACACTGACGGGTGTACAGAACCCCCCTTTGTCCTGTCACTTCCTAAAAACACCAGGGTGACTTTACCAACCCCGCCAAAGCACAGCACAGGGGAGCCAGGAGGGGAGGTCAGGGCCGGGTGACAGAGTTGACATTAAAAAAAAGTGGGGCGACCCGCTCTCTAGCTTTACCGTGCACAGCCTAATCGCCGCCTGTGGGTCTGCAGGGTCAACAAGCACAAGTGCTCACTGAGACGGAGATCCAAAGGTGCTGGCTTATCGTTTGATAAAAGCCGGATGCAAGTGATCATGTTTCTAAAGCTAGCCTCCATTCTCATGAAATTACTGCTTGTGCAAATATTATTGTAGATGATTTTTAAAATGAAAACATAGTCCATAAAATCTCTTATTCTGATCTGTCCAAGCCAACACATTATCCTCCCCCCCATTAAAGAGCTTTGGCCATCTGTCCCATCTACACCACCAGCTGGTATGATCTCCAGAAATATCTCCTCCATTGTTGGTACTAATTAGGGTTCTCCATATTAAAAACTGCAGGTTAACTGTATTTACAAATAAAAATTTAAAATGCAGTTTCACTTTGTGGCAAGTGACTTGGTCTCAATAATGAAGATGAATCTCAGAGGCAGGTCCTTTGGGAGGTTGGACTGTTTCTATGAAAGCTATTTCAGATAGGGACAATGGATGTTTTTGTTTTCAGCCAAAATCATACCTAGAGTTATGATCTAGTTGAAGAAAGCAGTTTGTAATGGAAAGCAACTGCGGGCTCACAGAAGTTACACTGAAACCACCTATGAAAGGACACAACAACAATGGACACTAATAGTGTGTATATGATGACATCCTACACAACATGTTTCTTCTCCAAATTACAGTTTATTATTTCTAGCTGGTATTGAACAGAACTGACTATGCATGAACACTGGGCCAAACCTTTGATATTCAACAACTAAGTTATAATGCAATTCATCTATGTAAAGAAAATAGTCAAAAAGTTCGAGAATGAATGGGGAAGCTAAAAAGGTCAAAGGACCTCCCATCTAATAAAACGTCTATAAAAAGAAAGGCTGAGGATGGAGAGAATGCTTAAAAGCGAACTCAAAGAGTTTTTAGACTTTTGTAGTCTGCTCCTCACATCTCGTCCTTGACACGCTCTCCTGCTCTCCACCCTGTCTCCCAATCCAGAGCCCTTTCTCTGTTCTCCTCTTCACCCCTCACTCCAGAAACCCTCTACTATTTTTTTCATCCTCCTGACCTCCTCTCAGTGTGGGATTTCCTGTGAGGACCTGCGCCTGCCGGTCTTCTCTCTACTCCTATTTCCTTCAATTACCACTTGATGGCCACGCTTCCATCAGGAGCCCTCTGTGCCTCGCGCTCAACCGAGTCCACAGCTTGGCTCTGTCACTGCCACCTTGACCTCTTTGTCCTCAGTTAAAATGTCTCACAATGATGATGCTGATGTCCATGTTTCCAACGCTGATTCTATGTTCTCCTCTCCTTGTGGGTCCTTTGCTCTCAGAGCCCTCCATTCCAACTCCCCACGTTAACAACCTTACCCCTCCTTCCAAACCCAGGACCGCTGCCACCACTTTCACCATCTGCCTCTCCGTTTCTCACTCAAAAGCGTCAGCCCCTTTTCTGCAACCCTTCCTGGTTAACCCCAAACTCTGCCATGCACTTCTCACTTTCTATGTAGTATTTTAGGGATTTGCACGTATGCCTGTGTGTGGTTGGAGAGTAGGTTCTGAGCATTTCCCACTGGCCTGTCCTCACTGAGAACACTGAGAAAGGCATAATAGATCTGAGCTGTTCAATACAGGCCACCAGTCACATGCAGCTTTCTAATTTCAAATTCGTTAAAATGAAATACATGAGCAATTTGGTTCCTCAGTCACGCTAGCCGAGTTTTCAATATTCAATCACCGCCCGGGAGCCCTGGCACCTGTACTGGACAGCACAGACGCAGAACATTTCCATCATCACGGAACCTTCTATTGCGCACTTGCAACAGATGGTACTTGAATAAAGGCTTTATGATTTTTAAAGACCCTGTGTGTTTTAGAAATATTATCCTGTCAGAAATTCTATCTCACCATAAGCTTTCATTAAAAAATGCTCAAAATGAAAACACGAGTTATATCATCAAGATAATGTAAGTGTAAAAATATTGCAACAAAACATTTCTTGTATACTCAGTCTTGAGGACGGAACCACAGTCTCTCGCTGCAGGTAGCCTAACAGCATTCCAATGCAGGAAGACCACTCCCTCATTGCGAATGATGGGAGCCCTGGCCGGGTAGCTCAGGTGGTTAAATATGCCAAAGGTTCAGGTTCGATTCCCCAGTCAGGGCACATACAAGAAGCAACCAATGAACGCACAAATAAGTGGAACAACAAATCAATCTCTCTCTCTCCCCCACCCCCACCAAATCAATAATGATAATGAATTAAGAAGGATGGGAATCCCGCCCACTCAGTGGTGCCAGCATGACCAGCCCTTTTAATCCCAGCTGACCCATACTAAATGCTTGCTCAGCTTTCTAATTTTCTTCATAGTTTCAGATACAGATGTTCTAGAAAATAAAAGGGAATTGTATAGTTTTCTTTGCACTAATATTAGATGACACTAAAACCCTGCAATGGCTTCCTTTTGCACTTTGAATACATTCCAAGCTTCTTTGAATGTTCACTTAAGCTTCATCTGTCACCATTCTCTCAACGTTGACTGCTGGCTGCCGGCCACACCAGCCTTTTTCCAGTTCATGGACACAGGCAGGTCTCCACCCTGCTCACCAACACACAGCCCACAGCACAGTGCATGGCCCATAGTGCAACTCGGACTTCTCAGTCCTCACCTTGTACTTCACGTCCTCAGAGCTGCCTTAATGGACCAGTCAATGGAAAGTAGTTCCCTCTTTTATTCTTTCTAATAGTACCTTCTTATTTCCCTTTATTTGTAATTTGATTGTTAACTTGTCATCTGTGTCCTGCAACAGGCATTAAGTTTGGTGAATGCCAGAAGGCATCGTTTTACTTACCTCTGTTTATCTAGCATCTTATGTTGTGATGGCTAGATACTTAAGAAATACCTGTTATATGAAGAAAAGAACAGAATCTCAGATCCTATTTAAATGTATTGAAAGAAGCAATGTGATGATTTTACTTTACATAAAAGAATTTTAAACTAATGCATTTTTGTGATTGTCTTTGTGAGAGAGATTTAATTTTCAAAATGTCACTAACTTATAAAATCAATCCTTTGTTCACACTTCTAAGGTCTGAGAGATGCTTACATATTATTATAGAAAAAGTTATGAGTCAGTCATTTTTGATGGACAATATGAGATTTGGTCATTTTTAGGGACACTGTGAACTAGGATTTACTCTTTAATGCTCATCATGTCTAGTGGCTTAAAATATAGGTGGAAGATGGTGAGATATTTCAGAGCGATAGAGCTAATTAAATGCCCTTTGAATAATATAAACAGGCTTTCTATTAAATGAATTGTTTCACTCCATTAGCTTGGGTGGATTAGAAAGTTAAAAAAAAAAAAAGGCAGCCCTGGCTGGTGTGGCTCAGTGAATTGAGCACCATACTGCAAACCAAAGGGTGGCCAGTTCGATTCCCAGTCAGGGCACAAGCCTGGGTTGTGGGCCAGGTCCCCAGTAGGGGGCATGAAAGAAGCAACTGCATACTGATGTTTCTCTCCTTCTTTTTCTCACTTTCTTTGCCTCTCTTGAAAAATAAATAAATAAAATCTTTTAAAAAATTTTGTAAAAAAAAGGCAGATATGCTCAGAAAATAACAAATGACCATAAAAATCATATATCCCTTTGAACTTAGTTTTTATCTTGTGCAGTTTACCTAAAATGTCTGTGGAATAAACAATAGACAGTGAGCAAAGTCATTTCAAAGGACACTAAATTGTAAGATATGCAAACACCCACATACACACACAGCATTGTAACCTTGACTTCCTATATATGTTGACCCACATGCAAAGGTGGTTTACATACAGCCATACAACACACTTTGAAGGCAAGCTACCTGGCTCTATGCACATTTAAAGAAGCATTTAGGCCATATAAAATCATCAGAATATTGGCAGTAAGTTCAGTTGATCAAGAGAAACAAATCACTAACAGAGTGGCAACTAATTCTGCTTTCTTTTTCTCTGTAAATCATAAAGTCATGATCTTAATCTCATGCAATTTTGGAAGTGGAGTGGACTTTGGAAAGTTTCAGAAACTCTGTTTACTTTGCTGTGCTGATAATTTCTTATTCACATCATAATTGGATTTCTCTAAATTCACTGACATTTCAGTGTATTCCAATAATCATTAACAGGCTTTTGCTCTTTAATCTAAATTTGATTTATGCTCAGAGGGTGGCTCATCTGCAAATGAACCTATCAGAAAGCAGCTGATCCCTACATTACAGGGCCAACCTATTTTGAGACACTCAGGTTGCTAAATCATTGTCACTGTTAACGGAATGTCACTGTGATCACTGATAAGTGAACAACAGGCATATTCTTCATGAGAAAAGACACTGGAACATATTTTCAGCTGTGTTGTGCAATTCATTCTAAGCACCATGTTGCCATTTGAAGGAAAAAAACAGTCTTAATTTACAACTCCTAATCGTAAAATGCAGAGGTCAACGTTAGCCATTACTAGTTTGGGGAAATGTTTTATTCTTCATTTCTGTGTAGCATGATTAGAAGCCACTATTGTTCAGGTGGCCAGATATTCCAGGTGGATGCCCTGGCCTTCTGCAGTCGGCTCAGGCGTCTGGACCCACCTGTGAAACCAAGTTTAAAGACAATGATTTTTGAGGCTTCTTTCAGTCTAATCTCTGACTCTAAGTAAGATATACGGATCCTCCTGTGGGTGTCATTGAAGCCTGAATAATTCCCATGAACTGTATTTTTCAGGTCATTGAACTGTCCACCAGATAATATCAAAGATGATATATTTCCCTGGGGAAAAAAGAAGCCAAAGCCATTACATGTAAAAAAGAAATAAAACCTTTAAACATTTTACTGACAGCTGAAATTAAACATGATAATTTTTAAACTTTAATAAATGAAGCCTACTATTACGTTAGATTTTAAAATTATTTACAGAAATTAGCAAACATGGGAATAAACATCATAAAAAGTTTTAATTGTCTGAATAAGACCCTAAATGTACAGTGAAAAATGTGTTATATAAATGGAAATATCTTCATTTCAGGATTTCTGGTGAATCGTGGTAGCCCCACTGTGACCTAGCACATAACAGGTTTTCAGTAACAGGTTGAATGATGACTAAATGAGTGAACAGGAACTTAAAGTCTCAGTAGTAACCCACATCACTTTAAGCCTCTCGTTTAAAACATTTAAATTAAAAAATGTAAACCATATTTATCAAACCTCTTATTTTAAAATGTCACAATGACAGAATTTTACTTAAATAGTAAAGACTGATATTTTTTACTTGGACTCTGAATAACACCGTGGCTCACAAATAAGAAAAGTGATTAATAACATCTTTAAATCACATATTTACCATGATTTTCCTGGACGAAAGCACATTAGACATGTGCATTTAGAAATTAAAAGTAGCTCAAGATGCACCTCTAAGAAGCTAATGTTTATGAAATAAAACCCCGGAGAAAAAGAAGTAAAGTCTATAATCAGTGAAATAAAAGTAGGCATTAACTTTGCATCAGGATTAAAAATGAATTCATCAGGATTTCCACCTGGCACCTGAGCACAGGCTTCACCGAGGGACCAACAACGTGTGACACTACCTCCACAGGACAGTAGGCACAACAGATAACAGAGGGTGGGGCAGAAGTAGGTTTACAGTTGTGAGTACATGAAATACGGAGTTTATTCTTTTACTGTTTAGTAATTATTATATTATTTTCATATGGACAACTGTAAACCTACTTTTGCTTCCATCTTATTTTCCATTTTTGTTATGCTGTCAGAACATGAAATGGCAAACAGCATACTGGGAATCTTTTATTAGATGTTAATAAAACTATTTAAGTAATCAGCCTCCAGAGGTTGAACAATTCTCTGGACATCTGTTGGGAACCGCCCTACCTGGTATCAGAAGCTGTAACCCCCGCCAAGGCTAAGGCTGAGGGAACGACCTTGGAGCCATATGCTACTGAGGAGAAAAGCTTATCTCCCTGGCAGGAGCACTGCTTCTGCTCCTTTTACTTCACCCTGCCTGATCCCCAATGCTTGGTCAGTTAGCCAATGATGGGTAAGATTCCTAAAGTGGGGAACGACCTAAGACAGGCACGATCACATGGGAGGCCCCCAAGGAAGGACTTTGGGGGCTACGGCAAAAGGGGGTAATGGACCCTTGCCCCTCAGTTTTGACAAAGCCTGGGTCCTCATTCCATCTGTGAGAAAATCTCCTAATCTCTTGGATGCCTTAGTTCCCTTGCTCCACCTAAGCCTGAAACAATGACAGAGGGTGGTGCAGCCCTGTGCCGAAAAGGGCGGGTTCCCCGGGTGATCAGGCCTAAGAAAGAATATGTAAAATCCTGTGAAACCTGCATTGTTTAGAATGCTCTCAGTTGAATGAGAAGGGTCCAAGGAGGAAGTAAGTTTGTTCCTTAAAGCCTTTTACAGCTCTTTGACCCTGACTCAAAATAGGCCCTCAGAGTTCCTTGTTATTTGATCCTTACTTCCCGGCAATGAGTAATGAGTTTTACCTGAATTTCTGTGTAAACAAACCCAATAAAAGCCATTGAGGAAAAGGTTCTTGGTCCTTCTCCTTCGAGAGATTGGCCACCTTTCCTCCCCAAGCAGATCATGTCTTGGTAAACTTATTCTCATCCGTGGTGGCTGGGGGGGCTCTGCCCCACAGACATCTTCCTGTGATTTCCTATTCATAGTTGTAAAAAAGAGGTTTTTTTTCCACTGAGATCTTATTAAGGGCAAATCCAGAGTTCCAACTAGATATTCAAACAAGCACATTTAGGCAGAGGGTAATGTACCCAACATCTCACCCAGGACTCTTTGATAATATTCAAAACAAACATTAGTACACATAAATTCCTCTCTTCTTATTTTCTGTCCGTATAAACATCTAGTGTTTTGGCCCATGGTAAATTGTTAGTATTCATGGTGTTTCAATGAGCAAATTATAAAATGGTAGAGATTATCTTCCTAACAGATAGTTTACCTATATTCAAGTATATATAAATAAAATTTATAAGATAAATATAAACTTATTACTAGTATGGTATTTTAAGAAAATATTTTTCAAATAATTTTCACATAAATAAGATATTTGGCCAAATAAATACAACATAGATATAATTTTCCCATTTTTTTCTATAAATAGTGCATGTACCCCTTGGGAAGAAATATCTAACTTGCTCTTTCAGCTGCTCCCTTTCCTTAATCTACAATATTCAAAGTCAGTGAGGAAGATCTTTGTATGCAAATATTTCATATAAGAGCTGGATCGTGCAAGGCATATTATTAATCATAACAACACTTTGCCCCACTATAACATACATTTTAACAATCTTTTTCATATTAAATAAGTTTATTTTCGTGAAAAATATACCACATGGCTAAGTGGAAATTTAATTTATTGGAATTTAACCTGAATTTTTGCTAGAAGTTAAAGAAAACTATATTATAGGATTCATTTTCTTTTTTCAGGTAGAACATTAACTTCAAAGAAATAAAAACTTACAACAAATCACCTCATATTTCTTGTCCAGACATAAGCATGCATACCATTTCTCTTCTATCTTTGGAAAAATATAGTTCTACTAGCTCTCCTACAACACTATATATTGGTAGGTAAAGAAAATATATATTGGGCCTGACCTCAAATACACTAAATCAGAACAGGGTGGAGGAAGGATGCTAGAACCTGTATATCAATAGAAAGGCAAGATGCTTCTTACACAAGTCAAAATGTGAGAAGTACTACTTAGCTGGGAATTCAGCTAAGTTAGAAAAGCACTTACTCAATGATTCAACATTATGCTAAGTGAAATAAGCCAGGCGGTGAGGGACAAATACCATATGATCTCACCTTTAACTGGAACCTAATCAACAAAACAAACAAGTAAGCAAAATATAACCAGAGGCATTGAAATTAAGAACAATCTGACAGTAAGCAGAGGCAAGGTGGGAGAGGATAATGGGGGATGGGGTGAAGGGTTTTCAGGAACAACTATAAAGGACACATGGACAACACCAAGGGGGGGTGGAAGCAGGAGAGGGAGGTTAGGGATGGCTGGGGTGGGGGAGAATTGTGGAGGGGTAAATGCAGACAACTATACTTTAGCCAAAATAAAATAATTAAAAAAAAAAAGAAATTACTTTTCTCTATGAGTTTTTTTATTCTAAAGGGTGATTTTTAGGAACTCCTTCTAGTAAAACATAAAAACAGACCACCAATTCCTCCAACTTGAAAAACTTGACCTTGCAGTTCCTCCCATTGAAGAGGTAGAAGGTAGATCTCTACCTCTAGGTATCTGGTCTTAGCCCTGTGATACACTTCGGCCAATAGGAGATTAGCAAACTAAAGACTTGGTAAGTGCTTGTGCCATGGGGCTTTGCCCTGTCTTATGGCTACCATGTGATGAAGCCTGGGCTAGTCTGCTGGATGCTGGAGACACATGGCCCAGCTGTCTCCGGCACTGCAGTCAATGGCCAGACTTATTGACTGCAACGGAAGGGGGCCATCCAGTACCAACCTGTCCGACGAACTTGCCAGCTGACTGAAGCTATGAAAGTGAGCCCCAGAGATACCTGTTGAAGAGCAGCTCAACTGGGCCCAGCCAGATGGCCAACCCACAATGCTACAAGCCAATAATCATAGTTGACTGAAGCCTCTAACTGGGTGGTTTACCATACAGCAAAATCTAAGTGATAAACCCCTTCTTATAAAAAGAAAAACAAGCAGAAGAGGGAGGTTTTGAAGCCAATTTTGGTAGCGCTCAAACTCCCCCACACTCGGATTATTTCACACGTCCCATGTCAGGACACATGGGACACACCTGTTTGTAAGGGGCCACCTGGAGGCCAAAAGTTTCATCCTACTTAATCAAGTACCACTGAAAGATGTAAAATGTTCAGGAAGAAAAAATATATAAAATGAACCAAAATTTATAGTAATAAACATGAGAAAAAAAACATGCAATGGGAAAAACCAACTGTGACATTTAGTTTTGATTTTTACAAAGGAATTTCAAGTATATTATTAAAAATCTAAGTTTACCATGGTAACTGCTTCTCCACACTTTACTTTTATCCCCAATAAAGGTATTCGTAGAGGATAAAGCAAACTATACTGAACATGAAATTTCTCATCATCATGTTTGTATAAGATAATGTTTTGTATCATCAGGCTGCTTTTACATAAACATTTCTTTATTACACTTACAATAATTTGAATTTTTCTCACATGATTGAAGACAAGGACAAAGTATGTGAATATGGTTAAAGAACTAAGACTATAAAATATTATACATTATTATTCTTTTTTTAAGATTTTAGTTATTTATTTTTAGAGTGAGGGGAAGGGAGGGAGAAAAAGAGGGAGGGAACATTGATGTGTGAGAGAAACATCAATCAGTTGCCTCTCACACACTCCCACCTGGAGACCTGGCCTGCAACCCAGGCATGTGCCCCGACCAGGAATCGAACTGGCAACCTGTTGGTTCACAGGCTGGCACACTATCCACTGAGCCATACCATCCAGGGCTACACATCATTATTCTAGTAATGATAATATTATGTTCAGGAGAATTTCATTATCTGGACTCATTCGCTGACTTATTTAACATAAGAGTGCTTGCCCTGTTCCAGACACATGGTCAAGTACCAGGGATACCAAAGGTAATAAGACAATGCCCTACTCTCATGGAAACTATATTTTATCAGGAAGAAAAAGATGATTTCCAGTATTTACAGGATCTGTGAATAAAACTAAACAGGAAGAAATTAGTCACCATGGCAGATCAATGAGAATAGGGAATGAAGAAGACCTTTCAGGGAGGAAACATTAAGATGAAATCTGAACAAAAAGAAGGAGCCAGTCATGCAAATTTTAAGGAGGGGGAATAGCAAGTTCAAAGAACCTAAAGTGGAAATAAAATTGGCCTTTCGGATCAGGAAAGATGACTAGCATCACTAATACCTAGTGAGCCAAAAGGGAAGTGCTGAGAGGTAAGATTAGAAAGGCGTAGAGCGGGTGGGATAGACAGTCTCACAGCCATTAGGATGTGTTCAGATCTTATCCTAAACATCTACAGATAACTGAAAACTACGTGAGTCATTTTGCCAATAGAACTACTTGGCTCTGAAAATCCGCCATGAGCATACAAGAAGTGTGGATCGTTCACTAAAGGAGCACAGTGATTCCATGCTAAAGACTAAAGGAGTGAGGATCTAGGAATGTTTGGGAAGACAGAATATTTCCCCATAAAAGGTGTCTCATCCTAGTTAAAATCTTTTAGACATTTCCTGGACACTTCCCAACCAGCAATCTTGGCCTTACCATGTTCATGTATTGATAGAAGACCAACAAAAGCAAAAAGTACAGAATTAGTCAACGAAGTGTTTTTGTTTCTTTTTAAGAACTTACTCAGCCCAGTCTAGGAGAAGGGTACAGTACTTATTGAAATTAAAATAATTGTCACTGAAATAGACCTGTTTTAGTCAATTAGTGTTCAGGCTGTTTAGTAAATTAGAGGTAGCCCATGTGGAAAAAATAAGAATGAATAAAAATGTGCAAGTAATCTAAAATCCAATGATTCTACTAAAAACCGAGTAATTTTAAATTGGAGGAAACTCTTTGCTATAAATAACAAAAAATATTTTTTCTAAATTAACTATATAAACTACATCACTGACATGATTAAAACTGAGTGCACAAGTAGAAATTATTGTTTTAATTGGATGGAGTCAACTTATCTCATATTTAAATACTGAAAACCTAAAAATGACAGCAGAAGGAGGCTTAAACAAAATTTTTAGTATGTTTTCTCAGTAGAAAAAATGTTCCAAATATACAAACCTGAATAATATAGGAAGTAAATGTGAATCACCTGGTTTGTGGCATTACTGCCACTTTATATGCAATATTTTGGTGGTGCGGTAGAGTCCTTCATAAAGCAAACTTGGGGCCACATCTTAAAATAATAATCCAAGTGGTCAGTAACATGAATGTGTATAAGCAATGATATTTAAAAACACAAAATAAGTTCCACTTGTGTTTACATATTTCAGTAAATAGGTACTGAATAAATCTTCAGTATCTTCAGTATGCTGTAAAAAAAAAAATAGAGCTTGTGCATCTCAAATTCCATCCTAGTAAAAATTTATTAAACTAGGCTTAACTCCATAATCAACTAGTGAGAAAAACACAGTAAGAAGAAAGCAACATAGAAGGCAGGAACATAGCAAAGGAAATGGAATTAAATAAATACTTATTAGGGGACAGCAATGTCTAACAGTATAGGAAAAACAATCACTATGCTAAAAAAATATTGAAAAAATTCTAATGCACTGATGCATTGAAACAAAAGAAGGATTTCAGAGAGGTCAGAAACAAAGTTAAAGCAGAGAGTAGTAGATAACCAAGCATCGAAGTTTGCTTTCTCTCAGAGGACTTCTGACACAGTCTCGATAATTTGTTTTAAGATTCTTCTTAGAAGATACCCAGAGTACTGGGGACAGAGGCTCTCTGCATAAAGACAAAACTGAAAAGCTGAAGAGGAAATAACCCTGCCACACAAAAATAGGTTAGGAAACTGGCCTGCTCCACATTTGTCACTGAGTTGCAGGAAAGTAAATAAAAAGCTCTCTTGAGACTACATAACCACAAGGGAGACCTGGTGGATTCACAGTCTAAATTTACACTCTTGTGTCATAAAAAGTCGCAAGCAGAAGATTCAATGTAAAATGCTCCAGGTGTGGTAGTGCTCCTTGATGTCTAAAACAACTAATGTAAGCTTTCTCTACAGGAAAACTCCTCCAACCCAGACAACATGATTCCCACCTATCAAGTTTCAGGTGAAATGAGCAGCTCTGAGTTAAAAACAAGGAAAAAGTCACCATGAATGAGAGTCAAGGGGCGGGGTGGAGTAGAATCAGACTCCAAACTATTTCACTTATTGTAACTATCTCCATAGGATGCTAAATGTATTTGTATATATTAACACTACCAAAAATTAAGTAAAAATTTAAAATATGACTTCTCAAAAATAACTGGGTAAATTTAAAAATTGAATAGAATTTCTATACATAATAATATAATCATTGAAATCAACACTCAATGAAATGACTAAATAGATTAGACACAATATTAGAATCCATCAATTAGGGAGCAGATTCAAAGAATTAATTCTAATTAAAATACAGAAAAAAAGATATACAAAACAAGAAAAACAGTTAAGATACAACAAAGTAGCACAGGAAGATCTAATACACACATAACTGAATTTCCACAAGATATCAGTGAGAATGAGGAAACAGCAATATTCACAAAGGTAACAGAAATTTTCAAACTACTGAAAGACATGAATCCTATACTCTAGAAAAATATATAAAGTAAGAACAAAAGTATATAAAGTAAGAACAAAAATATATAAAGTAAGTTATAAATTTAAAACATTCTTTTCCAGGTACATATTGTAAACCTATGGAATACTGAATATAATCACAAAATCATTAAGCAGAAAACAAAAGAAAAAGATGACTTTGGGCTGTATTGCAATTAGAATGATGACTGACTTCTAAATAATAATGAGGCAGAATGTAGTAGTATCTTCCAAATGCTCAGAAAATAAAATACATCAAAACAGAATTATATACACAATTCTATTGTCCAAAATAAAAAAATGAATCAATGAAATTTCAGACAAAAGCCAAAATAGTGTTTACCACAAATATAAACTAAAATAATCATAGATATACTTAAGATTGAAGGAAAATGATACTAGATGGGATCTTTAAAATATAATAAGAAATGATGAGAAATATGTTGTTTAATATTTTGTTAACTCTGCAACATGGAAATTAAAATAGAAGAAAAAATAGCACTGGCTTTGCAAAGGGCTGATGACCATTAAAGTGTCCTTAGATCCTTATGTAGGTCAAAAACATGGGTATGCAAATTTATTAATCTTAGAGTTTATTAAGTAGGAATGGTAAAGTGTAAAACTGACTACTAGAACAATAGAAATTGAGAGTGAAATGTCCAAATAGCCCAAAGAAAAGAGTAGAATGGATAAAAAAAAGTAAAAGAAAGCGATAAAGGAGAAGAAAGAAAAAATAGGAAAAAAGACTACGGAAAAAAATATAGAGACTAATCCAAAAATCTCAGCAAATTAAATAAATAGAAGAAATTGATAAAAGAATCCCAGTTATATGCCATTTATACAAGATATGCCTAAAACCTAACACCAAATGTTGAGGGGAAAAAGATTTGGGGGAAAATAATATATCAAGCAAAGCATAAGCCACAAGAAATTTGGTGTTGCTCTATTACTAGTAAACAGTAGACTTTAGTGGATGGAAAACACCATTAGAGAGATACAGAGGACAATGCAATAATGAAATTTTCCATTAACATAGAAAATAAATTAAATCTGAACATGTACATTGCTAATAACACAATCCCATAATATATAAAGCAAAAATTAATGGAATTACATGGTAACACTGAAAAAAAATCCATGGTGCCTCAGAGATTTAAATATCAAGCTAACAGAAATTGCTAAAGCTTTGGAAAAGTTAAACAATACAATGAACAAGCTTGTTCAAATACATACCCCTTGAACGGCACATCTAACATGAAGAGATTGTATCTCACATGAAACATTGACACACACACATAAAAATACACTCAAACACCAACATTCTCAATAAGTTTTGAAGTATTGGTATCATAGAGCATATGCCATAGTCTATGATCACGAAGTAATTAATGTAGAAATCAATAACAAAATAACAATATGATAACTAGAAAATTACATCATTTATATAGTACATATACTGGTATGTGGAAATTTTAAAACACTACCAAGTCACTCATTGGTCTAAGAACTCATTAAGAAATTTAGACAATATTTAAAACTTAACACTATATATTGAAACTTGGTAGAAGCAACTAACATGGCATATAGAAAAAGGCTGGAAAAAGATCAAAATTAATGAGCTCAGCATCAACTTACAAGAAGTTAGGACAAGAATGTAAAGAAAGCAGAAGGTAGAAAGAATGAAAAATATAAATTGACAAAATTAACAAACATGACAGAAGATTAAAGAAGCAGCAAAAAAATCTTAAACTAAAAATAGAAGGGACTTTCTTTTCTTCTCACATGTCTCCCCCCCCAGCTTTATTTAGAAATGATTGACAAATAAAACTGTATATATTTAAAGTACACAACTTTATGGTGAGTTGATATATATAACTTTACATTCTCATATTTTATAATCCAGTAACTCTTCTTTAAAGAAATGTTTGCACATATGCATCAGGAGGCATGCACGAGGATGATCTTTGTTGTTTGTAACACAATGGAATACTACGTGGCAGAAAGAAAGAAGGAGCTCCTACCCTTCTCAACAGTAAGGATGGATCTGGAGAGCATGATGCTAAGTGAAATAAGCCAGGCAGTGAAAGACAAATACCATATGATCTCACCTGTAAGTGGCGCCTAATCAGCAAAACAGACAAATATGCAAAATAGAACCAGAGACTTGGAAGTAAAGGACAAACTGACAGGGACCAGAGGAGAGGGGGCAGGAGGATAACGGGGGAATGAAGGGGCAAGGGCAAGCAAAGGAACAGGAAAAGAGGACTCATGGGCACAGAAAATGGAAGAGGGAATAGACTGTGGGAGTGGTGAAGATGGGGAAAAAGGTGGTATAACTATAACTGAACAGCAATAAATAAAATAATGATGATGATGATGATGATGATAATAATAATAATAAACCAGAAGCGAACCAAGTTTCAACCAAAGATAGCATAGGTAAGTGCAATGTGGTATATTTCATTCAGTGCTAAAAATTAATGAATCACAGGTAACAGTTTCAGAATGGATTGACATCAAAAACAAAACATTTAGTAAATAAAACCATCACAAAAGAATACCTGTAACTCAACTTTACACAGTGCAACTACAATCAAAACCGAAAATACATTGTCTATGGGGAGACATGTGGCTGGTAAAACTCTAATAAGAAGCAAGATGACGATTAAACCAGAATTCAGGGTGGTGTTGACCTTTGGGGTTTCTGGTTGTGAAATCCGTGAGGGGTGCAGAGTTCCTGAATTACCTGCTGTTTCACTTTGAGCTGAAAAGTGGCTGGATGGGTTTTCATTTTGGTAGTCATTAAATTACACATAATTTATCAGTTACATAGTTCATAACAAAAACAGTTTAAATTTCATAGGGAAATGAATATGATATTCAGCTATCCTTCTTGATGACATGCCCTTTCTTCTTTAGGCACTCCGGGAAAACTCAATTATTGTACATCAACAGCTTGTGCCTGAAAGTAGGAAGAGCAGAAAGGAGATAATTGCCTCCCCCTTATCTGTGATCTGGAGGCTACAACCCGCTGGGAAAACCCAGGTTCAGTGATGTCAAGAGATGTCCTATTTTTCCAAGTTTTAACCTAAAAGAATGGTCTTTACAGTTCCTCATTTTAATCTACTTCAATGTACATTTCCATAAGAAAGGACATTTTTTTAAAAAATACAAAACATCACTCAGTAAATGTGCAGTTAACTACCTGGATCACTAACATCATAGGATTTTCACATGACCCCTTATTTCACACTGTGAAAACTGTGGTTCCCTGAAGGAAAGGAGAATGCTATTATGAGAAGAATGAAATGTCCCTGTCACTTTCTTAGAAAAGCAAAAAGCTTCTTCCGAGAAGACACTAAAACATAATGTCTGGGTTCAAGTAGTTTCAGGGCCCAGAAAACAGGTCTGTACTCAGAGCCCAGGGGGTTCTGATGGCTTTCATCCAGAGTTGAATGGATTTTACCTTTTCCCGAAGAGCAGAGGTTTTGTGGGGGAGATTCGGAAGCTCAGACACAAGCTGGGATAAGTACCAAGAAAAAGAGGCAAAGATACTAAACAGATTTTTAAAAGTTAACAATCAGCCACTTTGAGGTTTCTGTAGATTTTCCCTTTTCTCCCCCAGAGCTCCCAGACATAGGTAAAGATAAATGATGATGTGTCCATAGAAGTTGTTCAAAATGAGATTGCTAGCTGAATTTAAATTCATTTCATTGAGATGGCATAAAGACAGAAAGAGAATTTTAGAAATTGGATTTCTGGGCCTCGCATAACCCAAGGTTGGTTATCTGCCATTGTTGGTGAATGAGCTCTTCTTAGAAATTCCATCATTAAACGTTTACCAAAAGGATGTCTTCAATCCTTTTGGGCAGCACCGGACCAATTATCTCCAAGCACTTTTTCCTCCCAATGCCTGTCACTTTGTGGAACTACATTACGTTTTGTCAAAAGCACTCCATAAATAATGAATTAGGACAAAAATAATTCATTAATCCCTTAAGTGTCATAAAATATTAAATGTGAAATTTAAGGGCGAAAAAGCAATTTCCAATTCACATATTTTACACCAGATAATAAAGCCTGCATCTTCTGCTGTACTGTGAGAAGGAATCATTCCACCTGATTATCTCCTTTCAGGCTCCAGAGGGAAGAGAGAGGAGGGAAAATTATTTTTATCCTCAACACCCCTGGACCCTCAGTAACTGAGAGGAGCCATGAAAGGGGCGTGCAGAGGAGCCAGGCGGCCAGGGTGCCGGGTCTCCTTCTGCTGACCTGATTATGTCTGTGGTCTTGAAAAATCACTCCGACTCCGGTCCCATAAATGTGGGTTATTGCAAGAGATGACCCCTGAGGGCCCTTTCTGAGCGAGAAGTGCATGGGGCTGCATGGGGTCCCCTATGGGACCAGGGCGACAGGGCATGGTCTCATGCAGAAGCTCTCGTCTCAACCAAGTAAGAGTGAATCTCCTTCCTTAATGAGTGTCCTCCATGTATTCTAGTTACCTGCTGGCCTATCATCATTTTATGTTTCCCTAGACATAATGCCAAGAGCACACAAACCTTTTATGAACTCACATCGGACTACATTTTAGATATTCCTGTCACTGAAAAGATAGTTCAGACATCAGCATGAACTTCTGCACTGACCTCCACCCTTTCCTTTTGGCCAGTGTGAAAGGTGTACATTTATACCTATAAGAAGGTAAATGCAATTTGGGGGCCTGAGCCCACAGATTTAAAACAAAACAAAACAGAACACCTCTACTTTCTCCATGGGCTGCAAACTTTTCCACCCATATTACACTTGATCAATCAAAATAATGAACAAAATCACCCTTTAATATCTCATAGTCCCATTACTCATGACAGTTCCATGTCGTGTACTGTTGTACATGATTTTTTATGAGTTCCCCTCAAAAAGGTCACTTACTTAAAATGCAGTAAACAAGAGAAAGGGTCATTTTTAAGGGTGCAGTTGAAGTTTTTTGAATTATGTTAAAATTGTCCTGTAGAAGACAATATGCTTCTAACAACTTTGAGGATAAATGCTCTGTTTCTTTGAAATTTATATTACCTCATCACTGAGTCTTATTAAATTTAAAAGTTACTTAGTATATATCAATGGGTAGCTATCCTAGCATCTACTTCTCATGGAGAATGTGCAGGCCTATCTCGGGGATGTTGATGGTTTGGTCCCGGACCACCGCAATATAACAAGTGTTGCAATAAAGCATGTCTTCGTCTTTTTGCTGGTGGAGAGCCTCACCTTCAATTGAAAAAAAAAATCTGTGAAGTACAATAAAGCAAGGAACAAGAAAACAGGTATGCCTGCAATTAAATGATTAATAAATCAAAGCTACAGTCTTAATAAATATTATATTGTTAGAATTTGCAAGCTATTCTTTAAATTAGACAATAATTTATTGGTTCGTGTGATGCAACCGAACTATTATGAAAATCTGAAGTTGGTGGTCTCTAAATCTGCCAAAAGATTTCTTTTAAATGCCAAACAGGGATTTGGAGGATACACTGTGATACATATGAGGTGATTCGCTTCCCCCGTCTTTCCTACAAAAGAGAGAATATTCATACTTTTGTACAAGTATATCCTTTCTGGAAAATGTGAACCGATGCTGAGCGCAGAATGCAGTTTGCATGGTGTAAGAATAGCTGTTGGATAAAGAGCTGTCGGGTGGGTTATGTGCAAGTCAGATGCCTTACATCTCCATCCCAAACCATGAGCACATCATCTCTCCACACCCTGCTCCCTGTGACTCTCACGAATTTCCAGACAGCTCAGCTTCCTAGTCAAGAGCTTGCTGGCCAACACGATTTCGTGCAGGCAACTCTTGTTATTACCACACTGATTGTCACCACTCTGAAGAACCATAACTGAGGATCATTGTGCACTGTAGGCTTGGAGGAAAGGTTTAGGGTGATGACGAAGGGTTAGGGCATGGTAAGTATGGGCAACAACTGAAAACAGAGTATGAGATAATGACTGTGCTAAAACTCCATCCGCTGTCCCCCACGCCCGTGAGGAAGTCCATGTTCACTACAGCCCTGGGATCTACACAATCTAGACATTCTGTTTATACATTAGGGGGGCTCCTCTGTTTCTTCTTTTCACTAACATTTCTAGTCCTCTCTGTACCTCAATTTTCTCCTCTGTAAGGGAAGACGGTCATTGTACCTACTTTGTTGTATTGGTGTAAAGATTTAATTGACTGTAAACATTGTTTAACTTAACTATTTACATATCACCTGCAGGTTGAGTGGACTGGTTTCCCAGTGAATTTAGTGGGCTAACAGATACGTCTGGTAACACCTAATATCCTAACACCCAAATCCTTGAGTATCACTTCTTCTATATTTTTCACAAAATACATTCTAGCTAGCTCTGAATTCAATATTATTTATGTTTAAATGAGAATTTTCAGAAGCTGCTTCCATAGTAGATAAAAGTGGATTGTCATGAAAGCATTTGATGAAAATGTTTTTACACCAGGACAAGGTCACTTATAATTGAATTGGGCTTTCTGTACTTACTCATTTATCTGATCTTAAAAAGTAACATGCTCTTGAGTAATAATCTAACAGTAAAGACAGCATAACACAGCATATTGAGATTGCAGCCCCATTTTCTATTTAGAACAACTACAAATCAGAACTTAAAAGTAGCCTCTTAAAGAGACACTGGCAAAAGTAGCCCGATCAGTACAGGCAAGCGGCTGAATAATCATGGTTTGTCTGAAGACAATGCCACCTTGAAAGAAGGAATATTCTCAGTGGCTGGTAAAGCCAAATCAGAAAGTCTGGAAGTGTCATAGAGAGGACAGGGAAAAGGTTTTTAAAAAGTGGGGGGCGCTTTTTACACAGACAAGACCAGCCTAGAGCTAAAGCACCCCAAGACAGGAGCTACAGGGACACTTTCCAACACGTACCGAGAAGAGCAACACACAGACCAACTTGACATGACTAACAGGAAGCAGTGAAAAGAGAAAAAACAATGACAATTGCAGTACATGTAGCCAGAGGTGTTCTATACATGGATAAGGTAGCCTTGAACCTCAATACGCTCACAAGGTCTTATCTTTGATGAAAATGTATGAACAACCCCTAACACAACTCAGCACCTGCGCACTGACATTCAGGAGTGTGCCTGAATGGAGTAACAGGACTTTTTGTTCAAATAGATTCCACCATTTGCTAATTGCCTACTCTGGCCCCTAAGTTTGGTGATTATAATATAAGGAACAGAAAGAAAACCTTTCTTTCCACAGAGAGCTTGCAATACATTCACTCATTCATTCCACATGCTTTGCTGAAGGCAATGTCCTTTATCCTACAGGGAAGCAACGGAGAATGAGTCAAGGATGCTGCCTTGAAGAAACTTAGCATTTTAGAGAAATATGGGACACATACACACAAGGCATGACAACAGAAGATACAAAAAGTTATTTCCTAAGAATATAGAGGAAAAGGTGACAGAGGTAATAGGTGGGTCCGCAGAAAATTTTTATCATTTGTCAGCCAGCACAGTTAGATATACAGTTTATATATATGTTGTATGCTTTAAATATTTTAAAGAAATAAAAGGTTTTAAAGAAATAAGATACACAGTTAGAATTTACAAATGTAGAGATGAGAAAAACGAGCCGGTTAGTAATTGTAGACAAAGGACCAAAGCATGACAATTCTGGCAGTGAACTCCCAGTGCGGAGCTCCTGTGCCTTTGGGAGTATGCATCGAAAGTCTGCAACATTCTCCCTGTGATTTCTGGGTTGCAGTATAATGGAACCCAGGACTCACAGCCTTTCTGCTGGCTGACAGGCATCTTTTATTCCACTTCCTTTACCCAATCCATTGATAAGGTGAAAGAAGTCCAAGACTTGTTCCTTTCACGAATTATCTTAGGCATTTGAAGAAAACCTTGTTCCCAAGCTTAAATGTGTTCTTTTTTATCTGCATGAGAGTACATATTTCAACAGGACATAGTTTTCATAAAGTCCCTCTATTTTAAACAAAATATGGGTGTTTATAGTATAATGAAATTGATAGCCCACTGCATTGCTTATCAGAGGATTGTATAAACTTGTCACACACACACACACACACACCAAATTTCTGAAATGGCACTGCATATGTTGATTCAACCATGATTTATGATTTTAATCCAGGAAGTAATAAAATGATAGGCAGGATGGTTAAATCACTCATACACACAGACACACGCACACACATTTGTTTATTGGTCTATTTGCGTGTTTGTTCCCAGACACTAAGTCTGCTCCCTTAGCATATGAGCATTTCTAGTGCTTCCCAGTTCCACCACATCCCTACCCTAAGGCAGGTCAGCAAACTGCTTCTGTACAGAAAGGGCCAGATGGCGCAGAGTATTTTAGGCTCCGCGGGTCACGCAGTCTCTATCACAATTACTCAGCTCTGCAGACAAAAAAGGCATAAACAGTGTCTGAAGTAATGACTGCAGCTCTATCCCAATAAACTGTATTTATGGACACCAAAGCTGGAATTTTTATGAGTTGCTAAATATTACCCTTCTTTTGATTTCTTTCAACCATTTAAAAATACTTTAAAAAATTCTTAGTGTACTAGCTGGACGAGAACAGGTGGCGGGCAGGATTTGGCCCATTTCCTGCCCCTGTCCTAAGACATAATCATGATTCAAAGACCATTCTTTTCTAAAAGCAGAACATATTTTTCATAACTGTTTGTTTATATTTTTATATTTGCTTGTATGATACAAGTAGAAAGTTATAGGACCTTGACACATTTTAAAATAACAAATTTTTGTGTGTGTATGTGTGGAAGCCTATAACAGTGGTACATGGTAAGAGTTAACTCTTTCAATTCTGCACACATCTTGGCACAGAATTTACTGACTGTAAATCGGAGTTAGGAATCCCTGCAAAATACCCTCAGGTTCATTGACTTAAAGAAGCCCTGGCACGTGATGGGGCTTCAAGATTATTTTTTTTGAAACATCTAAATAAATTCTTCTATAACTTCCTTAATAGAGTATTGCATTCCAGACCTTTATGACAACATCTTTAATTTTGCAATGTCCTGGTACTTGACTTGGTTAAATGTTTAGTCTTCAGTAAGTGTCTGTTCAGAGATTCCTGCCCACTGTGACTGTTCCCTCAATGGTAATCCCAGAAGATGTGCTCCAATGCCTATATCCAGCTGCTTTGGGGGGGTTGTTTTGTCTTCTTTTTGTTGTGTTTTTTACTCCTGAAAAACATTTGACAGGCAAATGCCTGCCCTTTCTGAGAATAAATGTGGATGCTTCGATATTATTTTCATTCATTTTAATGTTCCTATTTATACCCTTTTAAAAACACTCATAGATCTAT
The DNA here is from genome assembly GCA_004024845.1 of Tonatia bakeri. Classification (NCBI taxonomy): domain Eukaryota; kingdom Metazoa; phylum Chordata; class Mammalia; order Chiroptera; family Phyllostomidae; genus Tonatia; species Tonatia bakeri. The sequence continues at coordinate 51,425 of PVIA01008930.1, forward strand.
AGTTTCTTTCTAAGTTCTAGTAGTCATTGTTATCCTTATCTGTGACACTTGGATAAAATTTAAATACTCATTTCTGTGCACATAACCAACATTAATCTCCTAGCTTATAAAATGAATTCCATTCTTACTGAGAATTTTTACATCAGAGAGAGGTAAAGTATATGGATAAAGTGCATATATGTATATAGACACACACATACATGACAAAAAGAGAGCCTGAGGTCCAGAGAATGAGTTCATGAGTATAGCTAGACTACCTGAATTCAAATCCCAGCTCTGCCTCTTCCTGTCTCTGTGATCTAAAACCAAGGGATCTAACCTCTCTCTGCCTTAGTTTCTTTATCTGTAATATAGAAATAGTAATAATATATACTTCATAGGATGCTGTGTGGATTAAATGATGAATGCATGAAAGCTCTTAGAAGACTGCCTCATAGTATAGTATGCATGAGTAAGCGTTGCCTATTGCCATCATGTACCATCTACCTGCATTTGTATATACTCCGATTTGTAAAGTGACCAGATATCAACTCATTCTAACCTGAGTACTTATTTGTTACTTCAAATGGGAAGTTCAAGGATGCAACTGATTCTGTCTTCTGGAGTCCCAATGAGAGGGCGTAGGAGCTCTGACTGAGTTTTCTGTCAAGCTCATTCTATAAGGCAGATAAGGCAGCAGCCACCCCAAGCCCACATGTCCCTGGTCAGCACCTATGGACAGCACCAGCCTTTTCCACATACACTGGCAGGAAGTGACTAAGGAAGGCAGTAATTGGCCCAGCGAGGGGCATATTCCAATTGCTGTTGCTTGAAGGTAGAGGAAGGGTGATGGGTCTGTTCCGCCTCATGCATTCAGAACAGAAAAGGTGAAGAGGGAAAGCGATCCTGGGCAAATGGGAAGAACAGGTGACCACTGTAGTTCACACTCCTTCAGTACATGCTGTGAGTGGGCTTGGTTTGGCTTCCTGCTTCTGCTGCAGATGCCACTGGGCCTGAGATTTTGGCTCATCGCCATCTGTGACTGCCCGCATTGTATGACCAGGAGCATCACCTGTGACGTTTGACCTCTACTCTATACTAAATGCACCCTGACTAGCTCAGGTTAGTATGCAACAGATGAAATCTAGTCTGTGATGTACTCTGAATACCTTTACCCCCATGCTATTTTAAATTAAGAAGACCAGACTAGCCTAGTAACTACATGCCCCCAACCATATCTAGCAAAGCCATCCTATGATTTATATACTTTTAACATTATACAGTGATGACCAGCAGCCCATCATGTATGTGAACTACACAGGATCAGAACGCACATTGTTTTGTCTCAGCTCCAGCACTTGTTCAAGAACGCAGGTAAGTCCCTTAGCCTCTCAGACACTAGGTTTCCACATTTCTAAAGCAGAGACTGAAGCATCCACTTAACCTATGGCACACACCATTGTGAGGATTAAGTGAAATATCATCTGTGGAAGTGATTAGTAAATACAATAAAAATAATTAAGAATCTCATCTCTAAAAATTAAATTGTTCTTTGCACCTTAATCCTTCTCTTAAACACAGAAATAACTTTTTCCCTTTAGTTTTTGGTTTCATTTCTGCTCTTAGAATAGCTGTCACCTGACACCCAGTTGTCACTCCTTACACAAAGTTCTTCACCTCTTATCTTTTCTGACTCAGCCATCCACCTACTTTCTCTGCTGTTTATCATGCTGCTTTCCTGCTTTTTCTCTCTTGATTTTTTCCTTCCCTTTGTCTTTCTTTGCTCAGTTTTTATTTTTTTTTAATTGCTCATTATCCCTTCACTGCAGATAAAAGCCCACCTTCCCTTTTTGACCTCCAGTAGGAGCAAGGCAACCTGTGGTTGGTATGTTCAGACCCTGCATTCGTCTTGATTATTTTATTTGATTCCATCTAATCATAACCACCCACTGCACAGGAGCTTTCTCTTCCTGTTTCACTTCTGAGATTGGCACCACCCTGAAGGTTTAAAGTTGTGGGAAGTCACACTCCAGATAATTAAAAAGAAATTAAACTGTCCCAGTAGCCGAGTATTTCAGTAGGCTCTCAAATTGCACTCACTGCGTTAATTCTCCACACTTCCTGAAAAAAAAAAAAGCATGCCTTGCAGGAAAGCCTATGGCGCCATCTGCCTCCAGTACAAGGATTCACATGCGTGGGTGTTCTGAAGACTCGATGGTATGGCATTGGGACTAGAAATAACTGGTAGCAGGCAAGGCCTGCAAACACATGGGCAGGTCATCAGGGAGGAGTTCTGAGTCTGGCTCCCCCACTTCCCAGCTGTGTGCTCCAGCTAGTTCTTCCAGATTACTCTTCACAAAATGAACGTATTAAAACTCTTTTTTCACTGAAATTCGTAAGGACAGAGAGTACTCCACAAGCAGAGTCTACCAGTCTCCATTATCATTTATTATTTTTTAAAAAACCTCTTAAACTCGCTCTAAAGTACCCAATAGGACTTGAGTCCATCAACTGAGGTTCCTGAAAATCATCGAAGGTAAATGCCGTGTGTTGGATCCCAGAAGGCACCCACCACCCAAATGCCCTTATGGGACTCAACTCTGAAATTCTTTCTGACTAATATTAGAGTCATCGAGAACATGGGATGAGGGTATGGCGGGGAAAACATTTTCACTCTGGCAGCAAATATTTCAATGATAAGAACATGTATGTGTCCTAAAAATGAGAGGTCCCTAAGGAGATAGCGCCACAAGAGACAAGGGTTGACTTTGTAAGCGTATCTATCTCCCTCTAAAGAAAACATGGTAATCAAACTATTGATTGGCACATGCCAAACCTTTGTTGGGTTTTTACCATCTGTGGGAATCATCCCTCTGGAGAGAAACAAAGACTAGCTTGGCCTATCTGCCTGTCTCAATGTGTGGGCTATTTTATGAAGTAGAACAGGACTAATTCTGTTGTGCAATTGTGGGTGTGCATTCCGCACTCCACTCTGCCCTACTATCTTAGCTGAGCAAAGGAACGGGAGAGTGCTTAAGGCAATATCGATTATGTGCATCTGAAAGGGGCATTGTGAAGAGAGAACGTTGAGGAGAGCTGTGTTGTTAGCACATACTACCTGCTGTTTTTTTTTCATTAATCCAACTATGCTTCTTTCTGTTATTTTGAAGAGCGCATCTTCAAATTCTACCCACAAATCAATTTGGATACCAGAGAAGAAACTCACATCAAAACAGAATAGTTATTGAAATTGTCCCTCGTACAGGCTGATCAGCAATAAAAAATCAGCATCATCCCAGCAGAAAAAATCCATCGGAAACATTGATCACCATGTTTTATTTTGCTGGCAGAGACAAATTAATCAGTATCATCCATAACAGTATTTATCTAAAGTGACAACAATGCTTGCTACATAAATTTATATTTAATTTAGATAATAAATAAATTACTTTAAGAGTATAGGAAAAGAATATTAGATGTGAAAAAATGCCAAGAAGGTAGATGGTACTCTCATATAATCTTTAGGCACAACAAGCAAATTCAATATTCCCAAAGAAGTGAATCAATCATATATTATCACATTTATGATAACGGGTGTGTTTGCTTGTGCATCTGTGTTTTGGAAGAAAGAAAGAAGTTATGATAAAGCCAAGTTTCTGTGCTCACTACATAAATTAAATGTAGGTTCAGACAGGATATGCATCTTCACTTACAATGACAAAATCCATTGGTGACAGAAATGTGTTTAGAAACTATGCATTTGAATCCTAATCTAGTATACCTACACAGCATTTAAAAGGGGGAAAAATAGGAAATTTAAGACAGTTACTACAATAGAGTCATTTTGTGAAATAAACAACAAAACTGATAAACCTCAATTATCTTTAAACCTGAATTTGAAAATTTATTTTAAAGGTATCTTAGAAATCCTTATAACTGTCCACTACCTGATGCAGTGCTCTGGAATTGCATCTCCCCAGCCAACCATAACAAGGTCCAAAGTCTCAGGCAGGGACTCAGAGGACACTACTGAGAAGATTTTTAACTGGATACTACTCTGAGCATTGGTGTAGGGTTTGTTTAATTCCAATTTTATGTTCCATTTGAAACTTTTAAAAATATTTTATGTATTTATTTTTAGAGAGAGGGGGAGGGAGGGAGAAAGAGGAAGAGAAATATTGATGTGCAAGAGAAACACTGATTGGCTGCCTCTCACATGCCCCCAACTGCGGACCTGGCCTACAACACAGGCACGTGCCCTGACTAGGAATCAAACTGGCAACCTTTCAGTTCACAGGCCAGTGCTCAATCCACTGAGCCACAGCAGCTAAACCTTTGAGGGCTAAACTTTTAAAATATTATTTCATTTAAGTTTGATCCAGATAAGATGATTTTGAAACAGGGGGGTGGTCCAATTCATCTCAGCTCATTGACTCCAAAGTCAGGCATTTTCTGGTTCTCATGAATTTTAGCTGAAACATTATATATTCCTTCATTAATCATGTACTCACCATGTATGCAAGATTCACAACTGAGTGTTACACATTCAGATAAAAATCCCCTGTCATCATGAAGCTTATAGTCTTATGAAGCTTGTAGTCTCATAGGGCAGACTAACGTATAACTTAATTACAAACACACTCTGAAAGTCTGGTGAAGGCAGGAGTGATGATACCCAAATTTAGAGAATAAAAAAAGAAGAAGGCAGAATTAAGTGTGAAACACGCTGATCTTTTTGACTTCTGAGAATCCCGGCAGAGGAAGCAGGGAGACACTGCGGAAGGTGCAGGGTAGGAGAACAGGTGCATTGAAGCCAAGGTGGGGAGTGTTGTTACAGGAAGTCATTCAAGTTACAATTACACAGATGAGAAGTTCAGAGAGGCTTCCAAAGCCACGCTCAGAATTCAAGCACAGGGGTCTGAACACTGGGTTCCTATTGCATTGCACAAACAGACCCCTGTGTGTATCTGGGTGGTTCCATCTTCCCTGATGATATCATGTATTAGTGCAGCCTGGGAGATGGCCTTGCTTTTCTTTTCTTCTAAAATGAGAGCCCTGCTTTAAGAAATATTTTGTTCCAGAGATGCAACAGAAATTTTTATGTAGTCAACTAGTGCCTTTTCCAAGGTCAGGGTGATACTAGGAAAATAAATGAAGCAAGTTAAATATATTTTATTTAATTAACAAGTATGTACTCAGCACCTAGAATGTGCTGGGCATAATCTTCGCTTTTATAGTTCTTAAAGGCTGGTGGAGGCGAGAACTAAGTTAACCAACAATTGAGGTGCGATCAGTGTGACAGTAAAGAACCATGAGACACTGCTGAGGAAAATGCAGAGAGCCACTCTTGGGAGGGATGGAGCTGGGAGCCAGCAGGGATATCTCCAGCAGGGGCATTTCAAGGGGTTGCCCGTCTGGAATGTTAACAGAGATGCCTAAGCCGTTAATGGGCCTGACCAGGCTATGTAAATAGTAGACAAATGTTTAGATAAGCCATTTGTTAACCTTTGAATCCTGGGACCTCTAAATCCTTGTACCAGCCTGGTGCCTTGTTTCTGATGTTCTGTTTCTGATATATAGATGAAACCCTATAAATACTGTGGAGAAACAAAGAACTGGGCTCAGGATTTGGAATTTCCCCTGGGCCCACACGTAATAAAGAATCGTGCTCCGCCACCTCTCCTGCGTGTGAGTTATTTTCTGCAACATCACGAGGGGCCCTTCTCTGTCAGGGCTAGGGATGCTCCTTCAACACCAGGACCATGTTGGCAACAGCAGCATGAATCCCAGCATTAACTGCTGTTCTGTACTTGCCATGGGCTAAACGCTGTTCTGAAATGTTACATGCATTACTTATTTAGATGTCATAGAGAAAAGGAAGTATAGAATAGCAGTTAAGATGCCAGGCCTGGGAGTAATCCTGTCTGTATTCATATCCTGCAGGGAAGCCCTCCATCTGGCTAAGGAAGCCCAGAGTTGGTGCCAGGAGGATTCCAAACCACAACTCACTGCTTTGGTCACCATAAGCCTCACCTCTGATAAAGCATAATCCCTGTCTTCCATTAGGCAACTCACAATCCCAATGAACACCAAGGAAACAGCTGTCCAGCTACCATTTAGTGAAGATTCTGGAAGAACTGGAAACTGTTCGCCTCTTCTCACATGCACATTTAATTTAATCAGGAGTAGTTTCAATTGAACTTCAGCAGAGCAAAGCAACAAAACCACCCAGGAAGCTCTGTTAATTGTGCTGATTTAGGTCAATGTTTTCTAGTACAGTAAACATACGCCTAAATGCTCCCTAGTTAGAAAGAGGGCAAAGCTGGCAGAAATACCAAGTTCCCTGTGGGGACCTCACTCCGGATGCTGCTCTGAGCTATCACGTCAGTAATTCAGCATCACACGGCGGGTATGCAGCCTTGTTCAATATGCAGCCAATTTCTAAGATTTCCTTTTTCTGCAGTTTTCTGTTTATGTCCTTATTTAGAATTCTGGAAGCTTTACCACATACTATTGTCTTAGCCCACTCGGTACATGATTCCAAAGTTCTTCACCTTTTTAGCTAAAATAAAGAAAAGCACCATTTTCCTGCTGTAAGAATTTCCCACAAGAGCCAAAGTAAATCAAGACAGTGTTACTTGGGTGAAAAGTAACTTGGAGAAAGCTGTTTAACATAAATTCCCAAGGCTTTCCTTGAAGAACATCTTTGCTGATAGAGCTTTGCTGAATTAAAGCAAAAATAGCAACAAAAAAAACACCTTATTTTAAGGTCAGTATTAAGATTGAACGGGTTTCTCTGTGTTCTCTGTATTGGAAGAAATTGGACCACTTGGATACCAAGTCTCTTTAATTCTGTGTTTTGATTGCCTAATTCAAAAAAGGTTTGCCGAGCCAGCTTCATAGGTTGTAGTGGAGGGTCTTGTAACGTGAGAGCAATTGGGAAACTATAAGAAAATATATAAATCATGATGATGTCACCTTATATTTGGGTCAATCATATTACATTGTCACTTTCTTTTTTTTAATTAAAGATTTTATTTATTTATTTTTAGAGAGGGAAGGGAGGGAGAGAGAGAGAGAGAGAGAGAGAGAGAGAGAAACATCAGTGTGTGGTTGCTGGGGGACATGGCCTGCAACCTAGGCATGTGCCCTGACTGGGAATCGAACCTGCGATGCCTGGTTCGCAGCCCGCGCTCAATCCACTGAGCTACACCAGCCAGGACACATTGTCACTTTCTAAGCAGTGGGCCATAGTAGGAAAAGTTTTGGTCTGTTATTAAAAGATTTTGGAGAATTGCCTTTTATTTGGGGTTTATCACTAACTAGCTGCTGACCTTAGAACAAGCCCTATAATGCTGAGTTTCATTCTCCCTATTTATGAGAGGACCTGTCTCTATTATTTCCAAGTCCCTTTTCATTGATAAGAATTCATTTTTCAATCGTCACCTGTTAATTAAATTATTTGCTGAGCATTTAACCTGCTCAACACAGTATCAGTCATTGTGAATCAGGGTCAGAAAAGGTAGAAAAAGATGACATGAACATCTAGTCCAAGAAGCAAGACACCATAATTAATCAACCAAGCAATGGGCTCATGGCAATACCTGAAAAGAGATAACAGGTATCAGTATGAAAAGAACAGATCTGCAAGGTAGAACTAGCTGTGTGGCCATTGGCAAGTCGTAGTACCACTCTGGACCTCTACAGTTGCCTCCTCTATAAAACAAAGTTTGAAGTTGCCTAGCAATCTCCATAGTCCTTTCTATGGGCATCTCATGTAGTCAATGAATGCTACTCTGTGCAAGGCCTAGAAGAGATAAAAGAATCATGTGGCCCAGTCGGAAAGCATGTCCAGTGACCACACAGCCTGGTTGCCCAGGACGGTCCTTACTGGTGCCTATTGTACCTCAGTGACTGTCAATAGCACCGATAGCACTCTCTCCCAGTGTTATGCCCCCAAAGTGTTCCAGTTGTATAACTGTCATCCTAGTTGTCGAGCATATACTCATGAACTGATAAGGCAAGATCATCAAGCTGTAAGTGTCAAGAAAGGAACAGATGTAAGTGCTCTAGGACTTCAGAAGTGGAAGAATTAGCAACCAGTTTGCCTGATTAGTTAAAGCTCAGTGAAGGTGTCGGGACAGGATTTAATCCTGGAGAGTCAGTTGGCAGAGAGGAGGAAGCGGACTGAGTGCAATCTACACATTCACACTGAACTTCAAATTGCTTCCTGGGTCACCCCACATTTTAATTGCAGAGCACTGTTTGGACCTCTTTGACCTCAACGTCATAATTAACTTATCATCTCCAAACCTATATTGGCCTTCTCCTCTTTCAAATATCTACAACCCCAAGAGCTCAACTGCCATCAATGTACAAATCAAGAATGACAAAGGTATTGCCTATCCTGTGTGGATCCAGAGAATCCCTTCTAGAATCTTCATCTGAGCTCTACTCTTAGCTCTCCATTGTTTTTGCTTTACATTGTCTCTTTGGCAAATGTCGGTCATCTCTAACCTGTGCTGGAATTGACTCCCAGGCTGTATCTTGAACAACTGTTTTGAGCCAAGACATCTCTTTCGAAAATCAAGCTCTTCCTCCCCAAAACAAAACATCGCCACTTGAATATCTATCTGTACTTTAGACACCGAAGCTATATCTCTCTAAAGTAATTAATACACTATTTGTTCTATACTACTGCTAATATTTAATATTATTTAAATGTTTATCTCCCTTGAGAGCTTAGACTACATCTGAATCAACATCAGATCATCAAGTCCTTGTCTTCTCTCCAATCGTACCCACAGATGCGATTAAATTGATATGACTGTTCCTTTTGATTCTCTGTTCCAACATGTGCCCCTGCCAGTTCTTCTTATTTTTGTCTCTGAATAGAGATGATACATACCTTTAGGATTTCAAAGATAATTTAAACCTGTCCTCATGCAATAAACTGAACACTCACTCTACAGGGAACTCAGCGGAGGACCATTAGTGGTCCAATGTTCAGTGGGAAGCTAGCTGAGAATGGAGAGATTCTCAGCTGCATCCCCTGTTCCTGTTTCACCAGCATCCCAGTCTACATGAGAGATTTTAGCTCCTGACTTTGCCTCTCATGCTTCTCTCCCACCAGTGTCTGTAGACTGACCTCCCTTTGCTTTATCCCCATCTGTTGTATGAAATCATTCTGCTGCTATTTTCATCTTTGCTTTCTAGCATCTGAAACACTGAAGCCATGACCTTTGAAGCAAATGCAGCAATGGTATCAGTGCATCCTGTGATTGAAAAATCAAAGCTGAGCCCATACATGGTATAATTATTGTGTGCACAGGAGTGGCATCTGCACTTGCAGAAGACAGATAATTGGATTTCAGATTGCTGATAAAAATATGCACACTCCACCTGAGCCCCAGAACGGTTTTTCTTCTTTTGTTTTGTTTTTGGGGTTTGTGTGTGTTTTTCCCCCTGAGACCGCAGAGAAAAGTGAAACTTCATTTCTTCTGAGGCTCTTATCCCTACACGATTGGCTTACAAGGCCTGCCTATTTTATGTCCTGAAGGACTCTAACCCTCCGCTTTACCTTTGCTCCAGAACCTTCTCACTGCTTCAATAATGGCCACCTTATCATTTATCTGGCCACTGGGTCCCGAACTACCTCCAAACTTTCCCTCTTCCCTCCCTTTCTCACATAGTTATGAGTTATATACGCCAACATAAAACTCTAGTTGGATTTTCCCTTCAAACATTCCCAACAAGGTTTCCTAGTCTGAATAAATTAGTTACCAACGATGAAAAATTTTACTTCCAGGAAAGTGAGATTTCTATCTTCACAGGTCTGGCGACACTAGGCCACCATTCCCATGTGGCCCCCATCCACTGGGTCCGAGGAGTGATTGTCCCGTTAGGAAAGGACAGGATCTGTCTCATTTGCCATAGTCTTCGCCACTATGTGGTGAAGACACGGTGAAACTGGCCATGTTTTGACGTCACCTGAGGTGGGGCTATTTATCGTGTGTTGATAAAGCACAGGAGACACTTCCCTCATTTACACAGCCTGGCTGACTACTGGGGACAGTGGTCATTTGTGACTTCCACACTGTGATTCTTATCACAGGCAGGGATTCTAGAATACTAGTTAGTAAATACTTGGAGCTACACCTGAGGGGTAGTGCCAAACAGGGCTTAAATTCATTCGGAGATGTTAGAAAAGCATATAAAGTTATGCGAGACTACCTCTACAAACATTTTAGTTAAATCTTATCAAGTTTTATTATCATGGTGTCACACATATAATTGGATATTTTGAGGATCAGAGGAAAACAAAGAAGAAAAATGTCTGAGAAAAAGTTTAATTTCTTGATAACTCTGAAAAGCATTTTTCTTGTCATTTTCTGTACTGATTACTAGCACAAGAGGAAAAAATGAAAGTGTCTCAGATTTCTCTGCAATGGAATTTTACTTAAAACTCTAGTGGCTCAATTTCTGCCTTATTTCATTCTCTAACTCTCTATGGAGTCTAAATAGGAGTTACAGTTACACAACAAAGGACTCAACTCAAAAGGCCGGCTACAATAAAACAATCAATTTTAGAAGCATACTGGCATTTTTGATATACATTGTAGTTCATAACAAAGTGACATATTAAAATAAAGTTAAAAGCAAGTTAACTCCCTATAACTACCAATTATATGTAATTTTGCTATTAGCACTCTTTTAAAGCAAACTTTTTAATACAGCTACAAATTTTTCTCATAAATCTTAATCAAACAAATTCTCTTCCTGTAACAGCGTTTGGAATATTTTATTGATGATAATTTTAAGATGACATATTTGCCTACATTTATTTAGTTGATAAGTGATTCTAGAGTATTCTAAGCCATATTCTTATAAGGTATCAGTTATTTCCAGCTATTAGGACTGCAATTAGAAAATGCTGGAAATTTAGAAAAACAAGCATTATGGCATAAAGATAGGATTACATAGGATTATCCAGTTTCTTACAAACAATCCTCAAAGTAACATCACACAAAAGGAAGTTTCTGGAAATCATTGCTCTTGGTAAAGAGTCCCTTATCGGGCATATGGTATAAGACAATGTGTGTGTGTGTGTGTGTGTGTGTGTGTGTAACAAGCTCTACAAAACAAAAATAACCTTCTGACAAATCACTACTGAAATAGTCATCCTTATGCACATTTGGCAAAAGATGGAAATCATCACTCTCTTATGTGCGAGCAGGACTATCGGCCAAGAGGGAGGATATGCAGTGCCCTGCCATTACTTTCGATATGCAGATGGGGGAGGGGAGGTATCACTTTTCCTTTCCGACCTCAGAAGGAAGGGATGAGATAAACTAGACAGGGCTGAAATCCATCTTACTCAGCATGGAGACAGCACAAGGCTGTTCTCGCAGCAAAGCAGCAGCATGCCGGGAGGAGAGCAAGGAAAAGGGAAGGGAGAGAAGGATGGGTGGGGAAAAGGGGAAAGGAGAGGAAGGACCTCACAATTTTGTCCGAGCTCCTACATCAACTGTGCTTCAAACTATACCCACATTTCCACTTGTTAAAGGTGAACCTGGTCTGAGATTTGTGACCAAAGCAGGTCTAGGAAGATTCATGAAACAACAAACTTCCTTAGCACATGTCTCAGTTGTGCTTGCCAGATGCTCATATTAAACAAACTAGAATTCTATTTCACTTTAAACACAAAAGCAATTAGTTTTTGATTTTGCTATAATATCCTTAAAGTACTATATAATTTTCCCAGTTGAAAATGTAATCACTTTTTTAAATTTTGATTAATAGTGACTTCATTACATAATTCACGTCAGCTGAACATATACGCATTCCCGTGGACTCACACTGCCAGTATATAAGAATCTAAGACAGTTGCACCCCAGCACAGTCCCACCCTGAGGTACGGCTAAGCTGTCTGGAGCCCGTTTATGCTACTACAATCTATATTATACAAAACCTAGATGGTCTCACATACTTGTAATCAAGGCACACAAAGTATGTAATAAACATTATTTTATTTATTAGAATATTCAACACAGTGATTCCATTTTCTTTCTGGCACCTAGTGATGCAAAGACGCTCTTCCCTGAAAGCCATGTTTTCTAGGGCAATCTTATTGATGCCTGTGTGACTTTACAAAGATAGCCACGAACATGAAAATGCCCCCATGTGAACGAGTGTGGAGAGAACACCCCTTCCTGTTGCCCTGTACCCACACTGGCAGCTGGAAATCCCTGCGCTTCTTCAGTCACCAGCACCTGACACACACTCATGCTCGTGGCTGGCGGCCGGCAAACAGGTGGACTGGAGACAGAGCGATGTGTTTCAGTAGCTGAGCAACCAGGGAGCTTGCCTCCCACTCTTATAGTTCCACCTACTTCATCCACACACCTGGTATCAGGAAATGGATGCCCTGCCTAGACTTCAGATTTATCAAAAAGAAGGACGGGACAATGTGGGGAAAGGGAGGAAGGGTTTTCAGGAACAAGTATAAAGGACACAAGTATAATGGACAAAACCAAAGTGCTGTAGGATCAAGGGGGGGAAGTGGGGATGGCTGGGGTGGGTGGAGTGGTGGGGGGGAATGGAAACAATTGTACTTGAACAACAATAAAAAAATGTGGAACAAATAACTAAAAAAAGAGAGAGACAGGGAGGAGGAGCTTCTAGAACTGCTCAGGCTGAATGCCAGGTCCTTCCGGCATAGATCCAAAGCCCCGAGAAGATAAGTTCCCAGAGGAACTTAAATCACCTTCCAGTGACAGTAAGCAGAGGAAGAAGGCTGGTTAATAGACATGAAGTCAGGAAGTTCAAGTCTCTGCTGGATGTATTTAGGGCAGTGAGCAGCTCAGCTCAGCAGCTCCCACTCGCTGATGGCCTGGACTTGGACAAGGTGATGCAGAAAGAAACTGGACGATTCAAATAAAGTTTTGTTTGTTTGTTTGTTTTAAATCAGCCATTAGTGATGGAAACACATGTGTTATCCAAGGAGCTATAAGTAGAAATCACTCCTTTTATCTTCTGCAGTCTCAAAGTTCAACAATTTAAGCCATGCATAAAAGAAGAACACGTATTCATGAAAGAGGGGAAAATGTTAAATAACTAATACATTTCTTTTCAGGGTGATGATTCATCTGTTGGACTTCCGAACGGTGCGTCCTCACATGAAACGATGGATGATTCATTTATTAACTGATTGAGACACAATCACTCACTATAATAGAATTCCTGAAGGCTATTGTCAACACAAATGAAGGAGGAAGAGGAAAGGAGAGGTTAGGGAAAGGTGGAGAGAGGAGAGGAGGGAAAGGCAGGGAGAGAGGGGAGGGGTTGGAGGGGAAGACAGTGGAGCCCCAAGGTAAAAGGGATTAACCTCAAACTTGCAACTTGATGCATCAATTTCTAAATTTCACATTAAAATATGATGAGACTATTAAAACTATTAGAAAGGTTTACTTCTCACCCCCCCAAAAAAAACATTTTTAAGCATCTATGTATGGAATGACTTAAAAATTTGACCAAAAAAATAAATCTCAACATAAAAAGAAATTCTATGAAACGAGAAGAATCGTTTCAGAAATGATTCTTACAGCTGCGTTGTGGTTTTTAATAAAGCTTGCAGAGTTACATTCTGGAGGCTTGGTAATTGAAATAATTTGCTTTTCTACATGTATAAATACATACTGTTAATCAGCAGCTTAAATTGAAATTGGTATAAATACCATGAACTGAGACTTTGTTTGCAGATCATTTCTGGATTCAGGCAATTCACAGCAAGTCTTCTCCATCAGCGCCACTAATTGAAATTTGTTATGTGAAATTGCCTCCTACCTAATTCGCTCTGAAGGGCCAGGGTCAGCCATATGCTGTGTGTTTGCTCAGGGGAAGAAGCAGGAAGCAGTTGCACCACCATAAATCAGCCCGTTGCCCTTAGTCACGATGCCTCTGGGGAGCTGCTACCGCATCGGAGCACAGACATTCCCGACTGGGGGCATGCATGGCCATCGAAACAAAGGTGCAAAGGAAGTCCTTAACTTCCTCTGTTTTAGGAGCCCAACACCAAAGAGTAGGAATGACTACATGCATCACACATACAAGATGTCTAAAAGGAAGGCTTAGAGAAACGGAAAAGGAAAAGAGGGTAGAGAATGTCCCACTTTTATCCATGGCTAACCATCACAACAGAAGTACATTGTTGAGAAACACAAGTCAAACACTATTTCTGTTCCAGAAAATGAGTAAAACTAATTCCACCCCCATCTATAGCTCAGCCTGGAATCCTTTATTACAGTACTGACCTGCATCAGAATGATTTAAGTATTTTTCCTTCTTCCTCATTAGATTATATTAATACTGTAAAGCATAGTCTGCTATGATATAGTATAAACAATAAAGATATAATAAATTATTAAATTAATGAATTTTATGCTGCAGACTGGGAAAGAGGGTCATTAACTGAACTAATGTAGAAGTAGAAATGGGTCTCACCTTTTAAAAAAAAAGACAAACTTTTACCAAGAGGGGGGATTGTAGAAAGCAGGCATGCTACTTTCAATCTCATAAATTCTTGATACAAATCGCTGGAATCAGAGTTAATTTGCAAGGCTCTATCATTCTGTTCCTTTTCTCCAGAACCCTAAACGTGCGTGTCAGTGTCACCTAGCTTCTGTAGCAGACCAACACTGTTCTTGCAATCGTCCTGGCTAGGTCAGCACTGGCCACTCCAGCGTGAGGCAGGATGGTAAGAAGCTGGGAATACTCCTGGGCAATTGGAATGGGGAAACTGAGACATATACATGGACAAGCCTGTCAAACAATTTACAGCCAGGCAATAAATCACAAGGTCTTATCTTCCCTAACCAAAGAAACTCAGAAGCAAATGGTTTACACACTCCAGATGGTCCTGGGGCACACCCTCCTTGGTCCCAGTCCATCTTTGATGACATCTTTTGAAAATAAAACTAACCAGAAAATAACCCTGACCCTTCTACATGCACATTTTGATGAGTCAACATATTAAAGAATACACCTGGAAAGCTAATGAATATTCTGTTAAGGCCCTCCCCTGAGACTCCCCTAGGATTCCCACCAGCAGCTAAGAAAAATAAAAAGCCTTAAGACAAAGAAGCTAGCCTTCTCCCTCTCCCTCCCTCTCTCCCTCCCTCCCTCTCCCTCTCCCTCTCCCTCTCTCTC